>JANEYF010002678.1:0-142952 GCA_029963845.1 Rhamnusium bicolor
AGCTGTGCATCTTCAGAGAATTCGCATTGTCCTCTCTTGAGGTGGACGACTGCACATTTGTCCAACCCGAACTCCATTCCAATTGCCCCTGTATATTCTTCGATCAGCCTAAGAGCATTTTGTAGTTCGCGCTCTCCGGAGGCATAAAGTTTAAGGTCATCCATAAAATAGATGGGTGACCTTATGCCTCCGGTCGCTGGATGGCCCACATTGATAACCGCGGGTTTGGCGGAGCCCAATAAACAACGGCAGCAGTGAGATGCAGAAGAGGAGAGGACTCAGGGAAACTGGAAAACTCCTCTCCTAAATGCCACCTGCTCTGTCGCGACCTGCCGTGCACCTGATGTTATGGTGAAGCGGGTCTTCCAGAGCGGCAGCAGCTGTTCTATGCATCTCACTAGTGGTGCTGGTACCGCAAGACATTCGAGCAAGTACAACAATAGCTCATGCGATGTTGTATCAAATGCCTTGCGGTAATTAATCCAGGCCATCGATAGATTCCGCTTGTATTGCACAGAATCCTGTGTAATACAGCGGTCTATCAGCAGGCTGTCCTTGTAACCTGCCATGCCCTTCTTGGCACCACGCTGTTCGTGTATCTGCTGGAAGACAGGGATCAACAGATCTCAGTGTCCTAGCATACAAAATACGTAAATATCTTGTAGCAGGAGTTGAGGCGGTGAGTGGAAGGAAAGCTCTTCCACCACCAGTTGTTAATGCCGTCTGGGTCCGGGGCAGCGAAGTTCTTTGGTACCAACAAGTGCTTGTTGGACTTCCTCCGTACTGATTGCCGGGCACACTTCTTCTGGATCTTCAAGATGTCTGTGGCACAGAGCCTCGAAGTGTGCAATTGATGGAGTGTCGCTATTGAATGGACGCGTCGTTTCGTAGATTTCCTTCCAGAAGGTTTCGACATCATCTACAGTCCGCGGATTCTCGACAACACGCTGTGGCTTTTCAAAGAGGCGGGAAGGATTTGTACGGAACAAATTATTTTGTTCCATACTCCTCACCCGCCTCTTCAATGTTTTCTTTATCGCCATGAGCGCTCGGATCCTATCTAGACAGTGCTGCTTGATGGTAAGCATCACTGTCAGATTTAGAGTATGGTGTTGACTTAATCCGGCTGCTATGCGCCGGATTCTGGGAGTAAAAACTCTACCAGTCGTCTTATATTCCACCACACTCTGGATCCGAGAAGCGTGCTGTCTGGCCGACTGTATCTTGCCTTCGATTTTTTGTACACGCCGCTTGGCTTTCTCAACCCCGTGATTGGGGGACGAGTTGTTTCGCGGCGTTGTACACGGCACAGTTGATTTGACAGATGTCCGCATCTTCTGGAAGTTCCACATCGATGACCGCGTCCATTCTAGCCAGGTCTTGTGGCTTTAGGTTAGCCCTGGTGTTAAGGCTAACCCTCGTCCTTAAGTCTACACCGGTGAACTCTAAAGGATGTTCCTCATCAGCTGGTAATTGCCGCAGTGGGACTGCGGCTGGCAGTTCTTCCAGCTGACGGGGTGCCCTTACGTAACCTGTCCTGAGCAGAAAGGATACTTGATCTCTCAGATGTTGTTGAGAGAAGGCGCGATGCTCTGGATGCATTTCTGCACTAAAGTGCATGCATTCGCGCCATGTATCCCCTTCGCTCCGGTTCGCTACTCTCGCGGCAGGTCAGCAAGTCATCCCGAAGTTCCCTCGTCCACTTAAAGCATCCGTGTTCAGTGCCTAGGTTGTCAACGTTGACCCCATCCGGTAAGGCCCTCCCAACTGTCTCGGACCCCCATCCGCTTGGAGTCAATTGTGAGGGGCCCTTCTGAGATTATAAGGAACCAGAGCAGTAAGGGTACCAGGGAGGTTAGCCCTGGTACTCCCGGCCGGCATTTGTCAGGCAGAGTTGCCTCTGCCTGTCCAGGGTGCACCAACGTGGAGGTTGCCGGTCCTTAGCATTTTTTTTTCGGTTTCCCGATGCCGGTCAGTCCTCCCGTGGCCTCCGACGCCTCACGGGAGTCGCGCCGGCGCATCAACTACAGCCACTCCCTACATACCGCAGGGTTAGTGACTGTAGATACCAGAATCGTGTGCCCTAAGTAGACGGAGAGAACCCAGAATTACCGCCTTCTGCATTTGGCCTGCCAGCCTCTCGGCTGATTTTTGGCAAGCTGGTATGATCTTCAGTTCCGAGAACAGCGGAGGCTTTATCCCTTCGAGTACACCGATTATAAGGACGACCGTTTTTACAGAGTAGCCTGAGTACAGCACTTGAAGCTCGTACCGGAGATCGCGATATTTGGTCCGTTTCTCCTCCTCCTTCAAGGTGATGTGTTTCTCCGCAGGTGCCGAGAACTCGATGACATACATCACCTTGAGTTGATGGTCGAGGAGGACTATGTCAGGCTTGTTGGCTTGGATTAGCCTGACAGTCGGGAACGAGTAGTTCCAGTAAATCCGGCATATCTCGTTCTCGACAACGGACTGAATATCTCCGGGGACGTAAGGCAGCACTGGTGTCTGGTCTACCCCGTACGAGTGCCTTAGATGGTAGTATAGCACTCGTAAAGCCGCGGTATGTCAGTGGATGTAGGCCGAAATCGCGTACATGGGGCATGCAGATAGTAAGTGCATGAGCGATTCCGGCGCCTGATGGCAGGTTCTGCAGTTGATATCAGGAACCTCTACACGCCACACGCGGCTACGGTAATCAAGGGTGTTGATAACATCATCTTGGCAGGCCATAATGAATCCCTCGGTCTCCGACTTAAGCCCTGCTGACCTTAGAAAGGCGAAGGTCAGCCTGGTCGATAAACCCAGTGTTTCTATGTTCTTACAGAGGACACCATGCTGGGGTTTATCGACGTGCTGCCGAAACAGATTTTTCTGTTCGGCAGCTCTGATTCGGGCTTTCAGAGGATTTGGCTGAAGTTTGGTGATTGACTCAACATCAGCACCTCGCCGGCCTCCTCGCCTGATGTCAAATGCGAGACCGAGTTCATCTGCAGCTGTTTTTACTGCCTTGAACAATCCAGCTCCCACTCCTACAGTTTCGTGATGTTTCACAAACCGCAAGAGGGATCTGAGCTCCTGAGTATGTTACATGCCATACTCAGTACTACCCTGCCATGCGTACACTCCAGGCTCAAGAGTCCTCGCCCCCCCCCCCCACGTTGACGTGGAAGGTACACACGAGAAACGGACGATCTAGGATGAATACTTCTGTGAATATTCATCATCTTGCGGGTATCTCTATTTAATTGGCGCAGCTTCACTACTGTCTACTTTAATACTCCGAAGGAGTATAGCAGAACCAGAATGGCAAGCATATTAGTTGCAGACACCTTGTTCTTCCTCGAAAGTTCGGATGACCAAATCTTTTGGAGGCGGTGTCTGTACTTACTATTATTATTATTATTTTTTTTTTCAGAATATCCGATGCCGGTCAGTCCTCCCGTGGCCACCGACGCCTCATGGGAGTCGCGCCGGTGCATCAACTACAGCCACTCCCCACATCCCGCAGGGTTAGTGACTGTAGATACCAGAATCGTGTGCCCTAAGCAGACGGAAAGAACCCAGAATGACTGCTTTCTGCATTTGGCCTGCCAGCCACCGGCTGATTTTTGGCAGGCCGGTATGATCTTCAGTTCCGAGAGCAGCGTAGGCTTTATCCCTCCGAGTACACCGATTATAAGGACGACCATTTTTACGAAGTAGCCCGGGTACAGCACTTGGAACTCGAACCGGAGATCGCGATATTTGGTCCGTTTGTCCTCCTCCTTCAAGGTGATGTTTTTCTCTGCAGGTGCCGAGAACTCGATGACATACATCACCTTGAGTTGATGGTCGAGGAGGACTATGTCAGGCTTGTTGGCTTGTATTAGCCTTATTATTATTATTGTTATATGAAGCGCTTGTAAAGTCTACAACCATCAGCTGTCATAATACTAAAATTAATTAAAAAGAATTTAGTAGATACTGCAATAATCCACATACCTAGAACGAATCGTAATTTTCATTCGTTTCATCTCGTGACGAATGTTGACACTATATGAGATCATGATATTCAATGTTGTATTTTACTGTGCGTAACTAAATAAAACGGTATTCATTTTTTACGCAGGTTCCAGGGTCTTTCTAAAACAAATATATTAAACGTACATAGCAGCCCAAATAAAACTTGTAAGATAAAATGAAATATTAATTTAATCGATGATCTTAACCTACGCCTACGGGGGAGCTCTAAAACATACCTACCTCAGTATTTATTGTCTTCATTTTTCGCCACCGTTCGGAAAATCTATTAAAAATCCGTATTTGTAATGCCGAATTTAGACAAAAAATTTCTTTTGGCTATGTTTCTTTGTCATGAAATCGTAGTGAGCGCCTGTCAAGAGATTAACATATCATATTTTCTTGAACAATTTTGAGAGCAAGATAAGTATCTTGAGTAAAGTGAATTTGAAAGTCCGAATTGTTTAGGATGAATTATTCTAAGGATGGGTTGATAAATCTGGTGTATGTTGTAGGAGAAGCCCATGTAATTGTTTATTAGCAACCCTTATTTACTACGCAAATTATCCAAATGTATAACGATTTCTTGTACTAACTGTTTTGAAAAGATGAAGGAGAAGAACTGCACATGCTAATAATTATGGGCTGGAATAATGCGGAGAAAATATTATTGAACAATATTTTTTTGAAGACAGTTTAAATAGAAACATATCTGAAATTGTGCAAAATGAGTTGCATATTCTGCAAAAGCATATTCCACCTTATGTTTGGTCCAGTGGCGGCTGGTGGATTTAGGCTATACCATATCTCAATATTGGAGCATGGATTCCAACTAATATTTTAAGGCACGACTATCAGTACTGAATGAAGAAGTTTTGCAGAAAAAAATTGAAAAAAATTAGAAATAAGTTACAAAAATGCGCTGCCGCCCCAGATTACTTCTAGACCATTAATGCAAACTATTTTTTGTTTCGTAATCAGAAGGAAAATTTATCACCCCGTTTTTTTTTGGTTTTCGATAATTTTGACTTTTTGTAAAGTTATGACATTTTGAAATTTAAGTTCTTGATTGTGTAAATTTCAAAATGTCAACTTTATAAAAAAATCAAAATTTTCGAAAAAAAGAGTAGGGTGATAAATTTTCCTTCTGATTACGAAAAAAAAATAGTTTGCAAATATTTTACTAATGGTCTAGAAGTAATCTGGGTCGGCAGCGCATTTTTGTAACTTTATTTTTATCAATTTTTTTTTCTGCAAAAACTTCTCATTCAGTACTGATAGTCCTACCTTAAAATATTGCTTGCGTTTCATGCTAGATATGGCATAACCTAACTCCACCAGCCGCCACTGGTTTGGTCTGAAAATGGTTTTAACATGATGGTGCTCTCTGCATTCTACATTAGTAGAAGTAGAAGTAATCTTGTTCAAGAACTAACTCAGTTACTGTTTATTCATCATAAGTTTTATTTTTTCAGTTTAGACATTTAAAAGAAACATAACTGAATAAATGGTTATAGAGCCGGTCCAGTTTCTTGGCCCACACGATCACCGGACTTAATGCGCTTAGTTTTTTTGTGGGGTTATATTAAACATAGAGTATACGAAGTAGCAAATGGGACATCGAGGATCTATAACTGAAAACAAAGGATGCATTCTTAACAATAGTCACTGAAATGTTGTGAAACGACAGAAACGTATCCAGAAATTTTCAAAATAGGTTTAGGTTCTGTAGAGATAAGAACGGTAGACATTTTCAAAAACTTTTATTGTTGACACAAATATTTAGACAGTTGCCAGCAAATGTTGATTTAAACGTTGGCAGTTTTGGCTATATTTAATAATATTCATTAGTTAGATAGAGTAGGCTAGAATATGACAAGTGTGACTATATAATCTTTCTATCGACCTGCGAGTTCAAATTCCGTCACCGGCACTGGCAATGTCGGTGGGAATGGTTGTGTGTGCACATTTTTTCATAAGTGTGACCTTCACCTGTGCAGTTTCGGCTTTGTATTTGGAGGTTGTCTAATTTCTATATTTTATTTGGTAAAAAATATGAACATTTTAATTGTGCAATTATCCGAATTTGATCAATTGAGAGTAAAAATTGATGCGAAATTATGATCTAATTTATTCAACCACAAATGAATTTTATTATATTGTAATAAAAATGGTGCCAGATCCCTGGTATTCTCTTCGTTCTCTTCTACATTGTCCTCTGTCTGTCTGTTTATATGTTTTTTTATATTTCTTAGCTGTTCCCATTCACATTCGATATCATTCATTGCCTACATGCACCTACTGCTTGTGCAGCATGTCTATTGATGGTCTTGTATCACAACGTCTGTAACAGTAGCAGCATCTCCGTCGTAATTAGTTAACTGAACAAACTTCTGAGTTTATTAGCTTCCTCCTTTATTTCCCTTTTCTATTATTATTTGCTTCCATCAACTGGTTCAGCTCTTTCAGACATTGGTTGGTGTGTTTGGCTTATCTTAGTGTGTAGTTTGTCTATTTGACCCACTTCTTCCGACTTTTCTCTTGTATTTAATACTTTTTTCCTTTTGTTGATCTGCGTTCCTCCTCATCCCTGCTAAAGTATAATACATCCGTGGCTCCTGATAGTGACGTCTAAGGATTTGGGGCTATGTCACTATTGACAGTTTCCTGTTTTATTTCTTCCTTATCGATGTACCAGTAGTGTTTGTTCACATCTCTAACTGATTTCGTATCAGACATGTCCAATCATTAGCTGACGTTTCAAAGGAGCCTACTCCACGATCATTTATCTGGACTAGTACTGGAGTTTCACTCTCTTGCGCCATAAACGATTTGTTTGTCTTGTTCCATGGATATTCCATTGGCTAAATATTGCCTTTTATACCTTTTATGCCTTCGACAAACTTCGACCAGGAAACCGCCCACTCTGAGCCAGACACGTCCTGGGTTTTAGTTTTTCCCTGCCTTTAGCTTCATTTCCACTTTCCCCGTTGACCTTACTGACAAGGGTAGTCCTTCTAAGAGCTGATGCTGTCGTCGGCGTCGTTCTTAGTTTCTTCAAATGTACTCTTGCTGAACCTCCAACCCCATCAACGTACAGCACTTGAGGAGGGAACCTAACCTAATTTTGGACATTGTTATAAATAAATATGGAGCAATATGTAAGGAGTAACTGCCATTTTTAATCCTATCCAGCCAGCGCGGATGGTGCCTCTGTGTTCTTTGATAGCCCATGCCACAATAGAGAGCGCATTTCTCTACTATGCCGGTGCTCTGCCGACATCAGTCTGTTGACTAATCACCCGTTGATTTTTTTACAGATGCAGTTGCAAGGTTAATGACAAGTGAGTGTCATGTTTAGTAATAATAAACATGTTTGTTGAAATTTCATTATATTGGTTAAAGCTAGCTTTCTAAGTTTAATTGTGGTTATGCGAGCGAACCCGACAATTTCATATATTTGAAACATCAATGAAACGTGTCTGTGTAGATCTGACTTTATTTACTTAGATAGACCATTTAAACAGGACAATTTGCCAAAAAAGTAAACAACTAATGTTGATTCTTAACTGTTGAATATTGAACTAGAACAGCCGACTACGTGCCAAATATAATTCATTATTTTTATTTAACGAATTGATGTTATTTAAATATTTTACAAGTTACAAATTATTCTTTTGATGATGCTTTCTAGTCATTGTCAATGTAAACTTGAAATTTTATCACCGTTTTTTCGGCCACACTGTTATAAATAAAGTGCGGACAGGATTTCAGTCGAATCTTTTTATAAGGCCATACAGAACAACCATGGATCCCGATTTTTATCAGATTTTAAAAAATATTTAACAAAACAAGATTTAAGTATGTAATACCCTTTGCAGTAAAAATGTTTATAAGCTTATTTTGCAAATATGTCACTTTATTTTACTCACTGTATATTACTGCTATCTCCAAAATGTTATAAATATCCACATTATTTCTCAAGTTTCCTAAAACATTTAAAACGCGAAAGTTAAGATTACTTTTTACCAATTTATTATCTGATATTGTTTTGCCATTGTTCCCAAGAGAGACCTAAATAAAACTTTAATATAAATTTAGCTCATGAACCTTCCATGAGCAAAAATTATGCCGTTTTCAAGATAATTTAAAAGTATCAAGTCATTAATAGTATGGAGTGATTCATAATTTCAAATAAAATTATGCATTCGAACAACTATAGTAACTATATCTATAAAAGTTACTTTTTTTACATGTAATATCTAAATAGATTTGAATATTATTTCCATTTAATTCATTTTATTAGAATGTTTACTGTGTCATTCTAGCACATTGGCATCATCTGGAAATGATTGAAACTGATGAGTTTTAATCATCTTCAGATAATGCCAACTTGCTTGGCGAAACGCACCTCGAATGCAGTATATGGTGTTTTGGTGTTTCGTTGAAAACTACGTCAGTATTGCGTTGAATGCATCTTACTTATGTAGTGTACACACAAAATTCCTTTCCAATATCCTCGTTTGTTTAAAAGATATTTAAATACATTTTTTTAAAACCTTTAACGCCCTCTACTTTGGAAGATTCTAAGGACAAATGTTTATATAGCAAACTATTCTTAAATTTGAACAAGGAATACTCTGCTTTATTTATAAGATTCCATTATGTTACACCCTATATAGAACTTCATTACCGCACTATTTTTCATTACCGCACTCTTTTTTAAAAGTAATGATAGCAACAAATATAAATAAAATATGTACTAAAAACGATTCTTCGTCTTTACTAACAGCTTATTCCATAACAATAATTTATTTTATTTAACTCACTACTCACGTATTGTATTACTTAAAACTTCTTATCAAGAATACATAAAGCTGCTTTCCAATCGAGGTAATATTGGAAGTTTTAAGACATGAAATCTTATTTACTAACTAAACAATTTCAATGAAAAAACTTTAAGCTATAAAACAGGTAAGAAGCGGAAAACAATCTCCACAGGAACACGCATTGTGACGTGCTGTTATTATTGGCATTCTGCAAGCTGTTGTGTCTGGAAAAGTCGGGATTTTGAGGCATTTTTAGAGCTCGAGGCCTTTCATTTCGCTGAATTCGACATATCGTCTGTAAAACTTTCCAACCGCCAATCACCATTTAAGCGTAAAAGTACAGGGAAGATAAAATAAGTCAAATTGAGTTTTCACTACTTCATTATAGTTTAAATATTTTATAGAGACGAAATTTCTGTGGAAAGAGGAATATTAACTTTGATGTATCGTGAAATTTTAATTAAATAAATTATAATGAAGTAGGTACTATGTTTTCAAGAGGAATATAATTTATATAGAGTGCGTGTGTGAGGCTTAAAAAAAACACCAATTCGCCATTTTTCTTAAATGGCAACCCCCACTTTTTATGGATTCTGATTTTCCTTCTTGAAATTCTACATACAGCAATATGCGGCTGTGTGATGTGAACAAAAAATCAAAATAGCTACGAAATTGTTATCAATTTATTTGAAACAAATGAATAACAAGTTGAAAGAACGCCAAATAAATAACATATCAAAAAATAATTAAACACTCAAATCAAGTGTTCAAATTGGGTCGATCGATGGATGAATTCTTGTCTAACATTTTGAAGCATCTCTGAGGTAAGCACCAGTTCATTTCGGATTCTTTCTTTTAAAGCTTTTATGGAAATTGGTCTTTTAAAGTAGACCTTACTATTAACCCTGCAGTAATCGCGCGTATTTTTGAGACACCAGTGGTCGCACCGGACTAAACAACCTGTATGGTATTTTGAATGAAGAAAATATATCACAGACTAATCCTAAATATTGATGAAATCAAATCAATTCAAGAATAAACTGTCAACAAAAAAAATCAACCAAAATATTCAACAAAGATAACAATTTTATTGAACGTAAAAATACCTTCCTTGATATCTAATCTAAGTTTCAGCGTTTTGGCAAATAACCGAGAAAATAATTGTTTAAAAAGATATACATTATACTCATCCGTGATAAGATTTGTAAAAGTTAGTAAATAATAATTAGCAAAAAAAAAATAAAATTTTTCAGTTAATATTATTTTTCATTCCACTCGATAGTTTTATTATGGTTTTTTTCTTTACTGCAAAAAAACTATATCACTATTACATTTTTTTAGGCACAATAGGGTTAAATGACTAGTACTTCTGTCATATTGATAAACTTCAATGTGATATTCACATTTTACTTCCAAATATAATGTCAGTACATTTTAGGTAGATAATTATGTATTTGCAGTTAATTTAGGTTGTGTAGAGCATCAGGACACAAATCGCAGCGTTTCCACAACTGACACAAGTTGGACAAGAAACTGTTCACATAACTCGATGTGTTTTACCTAGAATAAATAATTAATAGTGCGACATATATGCTAATTTGGATGAATATATTATATGTTACCATCATATATAAATGAATTCCTCCGCTGTGGGAATCAAGAATTAGTTTGCTATAATTTTAATAATACAACTTAGATTTGTATAAATTAATAAATTCTTATTAGTAAATATTATTGCACAAAATATAAGATCGATGTGGAAATAGAAAATTACTTATAAATTCACTGTGTCTTTGGATTTTAAAAAATGTATGTATAGAGTGAATTTGAAATACAGGTGAAATAAACCTATGATTGCTTGCAGGTTAATTAATCCAAAGTGTTTTAATTTTTCAATTCCATAGATAATGCTTAATCAAAAATCTCCTAAATCCGTCCCACAGTACCTAGAAAACTTCACATTAACAAATATCCCGAATCTGTAGTACTATTGTCGTGATTCGGCGGAAATGCTGTAAGAAAGTTTATTTCCTAATTTTTCCTACAGTAATGTTCAAAGAGGAGACCATGATTTCTTACACATATGCTACTACTCGTCCATGCATGAAATAAAATATGACCCGGACGAATTCAGCTAAGTTGGCACGTTTCGTCAGCCCTCAACAGAGTTCACTAGATCGCTGTATATTATTTGCTTCATATAACCCCATCAAATAAATGTCACAAGAATTTAAGTCCGGAGATCCAGCAGGCCAAAACACGAGTTCGTTTCTTCCAATCCATCATTGGTTATTATAAGGTAATTCTGATGGACAAATCTGGCAGATCACTGGAATAATGTGGCGGTGCCTCATCGTTAAGATACCACATTTATCGTCACGTAGCAACTGCTTCAACTAGAAAATCGGATAAAAGTTATTTAAAAAATTCAAGTTCTTGTCCATTAAATCTGTTGATAAGGATGCAATCCTTGCATCTTTAAAATGCGACAAAGAAAAATTGCAACTCTAGTTGATGAGCTAATCCTCGAGAACATATCTCAGTGTACTCCTTTTAGCATCTAAAATTTCAAGTTTTGCATTTCAGATCCTCTCGAGCGAATTTGAAACTGCCTAGATCTCTAGTGACGTAAAAGTTCGGGAGACGGGAATTTGATGATTAGGAAATCTTTCGAGTAAATTTGCTTTGCTCTAATCGCATTGCAAGGTCAACGTCAGTCAATTCACTGTTTGCTCAAAACAAAGCGATAACCACTATTATTACGCTGAAACTGAAACAGTGACCCCTAATAAACGAGATCTGACTACAAACTACTAGTTCGCAACTACGATGAAACATCAGGGATGGATGATAGCATACATTTAAACATTGCCGTAGGTAAATAAGGTATTAGGAATCTCTCCAGAAGTGTCGCAGATATTTTAGTTCAATATTTAATAATTTTTCCCTTGATTGTTTTTGACATATTTTACAGATTATTATTTTTAAGAAATTTTAAGAGTTATAAAATTCACCTGTACTTCTGATGACTCATTCATTATTGTATTTGTGATAGAAAGAATATTGACTTTCACTCAACGATAAATAGTCTCCTGTTTTTAGTTTGTAACGATAATAAAAATACAATTAAAAAAACTTGCAATTTTAAGGACCTGGGACAGTTTTCTTGAGAGAATTTACCGATGATGTTGGAACTGGATCATATACGCATACGCATACCTCATCAAAGTTTTATATTTCCATGCCCCTTAATAGCAGAACTTTACATTTCTTAGGAAAAAATTTAACAAATGAACTAGTTATAAAATTGGTGATATTTATCAACCCGTGTCAAATCTTTTCCAAATCAAATTTCAGTCTATTTGACTCGATAAGCAGAAAAGCTCAAAACACTAATTTTCAAAAGAGGTTCCGTATCTCTGCGACTCCTATCCTCAGCGTAAGTAAAATTCTCCAGTTTAGGGGGTAGAACTTATCTTTTGGCGTCGGTAATTTGTGATGGTAGCGATTATAGACCCAAAAATTAAATGATAAAAAAACCGCCACACGTACAACAAAAACGCCGGGACACTTGTTTATAAGAAAATATTTCTATACAAACGTTTTTACCTGCAATCTGCAGTTTGCGAAATAAATGCGAATTATTTCACGTATATAATACGGGTTGTCATTTTCATAATAAAAATTTATCGCAAAATTTATTTTAAAAACACAGTAGTACGGTTTTATATGTGCTTAAGCCTATTGGACATTTACATTACATGAGTTTAGCCAATAGGAATTCGGCCAGTAATTTTAAAATAAGTATTCGAAGTTTACCATTACCGTATATCATGTAAATATAAATATATATCAGATGTCAACGAATCATGTATCAGCCCATCATTTTTTTTCTGGAATTAAATTTTCAAATTAAAAACTGACGTATGAGATTAAAAGACAAACATTTTGTGTAAGTTGATACCAGCTGTGGATACTTTTCAAATATGCAGGACAAATAATTTTTTGAATGGTAGGTACTTAACAGTATGATCCTTCTCGCACTCTAATAAACTTCTAGGTTTTTTATGTTTAAATTTTATAAAACATTGAAATATATCAGGAATCGAGTTTTATGCTCCTTATTTAGAGAAACGCTGTAATATATTCCTGATTTTAATATTCTCTTCAACCTCGACCTTAAAATTTGCTAGCCATAGCATCTTTTCTTTAGAAGTCAGTAATATTGAGATGATCAAATATACTTATAAACTAGCTATTCATTTTGTGACGAAGATGAAGTAAAGTAATACTGAAATGAAAGGGAAAGTCTGTAATACATCATCCATATTACCCACACACAGAAGGAGAGAATTTAATTGAAAAGCAAGAAAAAGAAATGCGCCTTAAAATGTATATAACATTTACTAAATTATAATTATTTAAAAACAAAAAATGATATAGCCTTATTCATTATAATGTGTCATAAAAATAAATTATGAATATTCTAATCGTTTATTGAACTGAATCAGTTTAGTAAGTTATTGTAATTAATGATGATATCTTACACTATAACTAGGCTATGATTTATGTTGAACGTTCTATATTTTAAGCAATGAGTTATCATTAATTAACTGTTTTTATAAATCACGAACTTTAAGTATCCCAAAAAAGAAGTCAAGGGGATTTAAGACAGGTGACCATGGTGGCCACTCAATGTATCCTCTTTTGCGGATCCATCTTTATGGAAATGCTGAGTCAAGATAGTGTCGAACATTCACTTCATAATATGGCGGAACTCTTTTACTGTAACCATATGTCCATTATTGGGTAATTCTTCTTCCTTGTCTTTTGAAAACAAAACTATAATAGCTGGTACAATTATTTGATAACAATGATGGTTATTTGCAAAAGAATGGATTTATAATGAGCCTTCCAATGTTTCCAACTCAATGATTCAATATTTGTCGATGCTCTATGTGGCATTCTTCCATCCAATGAGAATTTACATCTGACCAATATTGAGAGTTGTGTTGGTTAACAAATCCCATTAGGCAAAATGCAGCTTCATTTAAAAAAACGATACGGTTAAGAAAATAAGTAGAAAATAAGACACTTGTCACCCACCCCGGAGTTCTGGGTTTGATCCCAGGTCAGGAGCTAGGATTTTTATTAAAGCAGAAATTAATCATAGCATACTCAGATATTGAGTGTATGCCCGTTGCCTTTAAATTGTGGTGTAGTATTCTTACAAGGTATCTCGAGATACCTTGAAGAATACAGGGGGTTGTATTACCTGTGGTGTATAAAAAAAATATGGATCATTGTTTATGAATGTCATCATCTCATATAAATGCATTTTTCTGACTGGATCGTCTACAAATAGTTTCTGCACATTAATACCAATGCTTACATTCTTATGTAATACTTTGCTCACAGAAGACTCTCATTAATGTTATGAGCAAGCTCTATCGTCCAAGAAGTTGGGATCTCTTATGGGTGAATAAGAATACTTAACGAAGAATCAGTATTTGTAGCAAATTTTTAACTTCCAGTCTTAAGCATTTTCTTAACATTTCCAGTTTCTGTCAATTTTGGGATAGTCTGGTTATTGATGGGTTTGAAATCAGATTTATTTCTGGATGTGTTTCATTGAATAAATTACACGCTCTTTTACACATGGAAATATAGATTATATCCTTTGAATTAAAGATATAGGCTTCTTTTAGTAGTTTCTTTTCACACAATAAAGAAATTCGACAAAAACGAACAAATATTAGCAGTATACTGCCATTGAATTAACATGGTACACAAAGTTATTTCTCGAAAAAATTGTTATGAATATGAAAGAGAAAATCCGAACTATGTATGGATTCCATCGTTGATTTACTGGCATTGGTAAGATTTTTAAGAATATAGATATGACAGTGATTCATTCATCTGGAAATAAATTACAACATTTAGGAAATCCAAAAAACAAATTGAAACAAACGAAAAGTCGGAAATTTATGAAATTAGCTGTAAGGATTGTAATGAAAAGTATGTTGGACAAACTAGTCGATCAATTCAAACTAGATTCAAGAAGCACATGGCTCATCTCAAATATGGCAGAACAGGTAAGTTTAAAGAGGGTATTATCAATTTAAGCCTAATTAGAAATGTAACAATTACTAGACAGCTGGATGCATTTGAAAGCTTGGAAATCAAAAGGTGTACAAATAGTATGAATAGTGAGACAGGACCAATTCAAATTCGTCCTCTTTATTGATTAATAAGACACAGTTCACTCAACCGTGAGAATAGTTTAGTTATAAATAGGATACATCTCCAGATGATGCCAACTTGGTTGACGAAACGTACGTCAAGTGCAATATATGGTTTGTTGTTTTGTGAAAATCCACGTCAGTGTTAGCTTCACATCAAATGTTCTAACCCACATCAGGATAAAAATATTATAGCATGTAATATAAACCACGTAGAGCACCAGAAATAATACTAAAAAACCATTTATATGTATGTATTCTGCAGCACCACCAATGCAATATACCACTAATATTGAACTTAGTTTAAGTAATCACATGGTGTAACCCTTTTATGCATCACATAATTCACTCTGTGAATATTAGGTTCACCGAAAGCATTAGCAAAGCCCCATTCGGTTGTTTATTGGTTGGAAAACACTACAGTGCTCTAACAGAATTTGAAATATAATCTAGTGCCGTTGATGCTTTGAATGATGTGAACACGCCAAAGTTTCACTGAAATATTAATTAATTACCGTTATGGCACAATGTTCCAATTTACCGCTTAATGTAGCAGAGGTTGTGGAATTCAAATTTATTTTTGGCCAATAATAGGATATTAGAGGTTTATTAACCAGTGATTAAACGACCGTATATCATAATTGTTATAACTGTCAGTTTGAATATAAGTATTTCAATTATTAATAAAATTTCAGCAAATTTAATTTATTATTACATTTCATGTTTACTCACTATAAAAGTCTGTAAGAAAATGCTACCATGTAGCCAAATACAATTTAAATCATTTTTAGGGTTAGACAATCTTATTTCCATTTTTTGCTTCTTATTAAATGTTGTTAGCTCTATTGGAAAAATAACATTTATTTGTTTTATTTGAGGTATTTCCCTTCTTTTCATTTGAAAACGGAAAACTAAAGATAATAATAAGGTACGCGTGTTTTTTTCCATTTAAACTGAAAAAAAAAGTCAAACACTCGTAATGTCACTGAGTGCAAATCAAATGGAACGCAAAATGTAGTTATTTTTGGGATATTTCATAATCTGCAATTGTGTGGTTATGTACCTGATTTGACATTTCACCGTAACAATCATATTTGCACTGTGTAGTGGTTTTTAATAAACGTTTCTATGATTTGTGTCGGACCAATAACCAATATTATGCTTATTAACGAAACCTGATAAATAAAAGTTTGCTTCGTCAGACATCAAAGAAATATTTGGTACCTCAGGACTTTGTTCAGAATATTCTGGCAACATTCCAGTCGATTTTATTTATGGTGGGAATCAAGTACTTAAACAGCCTACATCTTGTATGGATGAAATTTTAGGTCACAGTGCAAAATTCTCTTAAGACTTCCTTCAGAAATGTTAAGCGTTAGCGAGTGTCGATTTGCAGAATGCGTATAAATTCGCTCCATTGCAACTCAGACTCGAGACTCGTTCAATATTTTCAACAGTTCCGACAGATTTTGCACGACCACTTTCTTTTTTTGTTTCGAACAGTCTCTCCATCTCGCCTTTTTCTGACTCATGTGCGAATAGTTAATCCAGACAGTGCATGCCCTCTGCCTCTAATTTCTCCAGACTTCAACCGAAACGAACGCTGAATAGCAATAACTGATTCCAACCTTGAAAGTTGTTCGACTACAAAGATGTTTTCTTGCAAAGATCGCAGCGCCAGCAATCTATTTCCCTTAATTGTCACTATTAACATTTCAAATCCAAACATATAGATTTATGTTTGTTTAAAGTTATGAAGATTTTCACCAAACCACTTTGTACTTATCAAGAAAATGGTAGACATTCTTTGGTCTTTAAAATATAAAAATATAAATGTTCATAGAAAAAGTTGTAACAAGAATTAAATACATATTTCGATTTGTTCAAAAGTTATTACGTTTTAAAAATGGTAACATAATTTAGATCAACTCTGTATAATAAGAGTTTTTAAAAAATCTAACATTTATTGTTATACACAAATAATACAATTTACAGCACCTATGAGAAAACGTGATACCTGGTATAAGGGCTTAACACCATGAAAATTTGTTATCATGTGCACAATGTTATTATTACTCCATTTTACTATCTCATTTATTTCATTAATTGTCATTTATTTTATTATTTTTTGTGTTATTTATTTTGTTTATTTTGTTTATTTTACGTAAATAAACCAAATGAAAATGATAGTTTAAATTAAAACAATTTATTTCTTTCATGTCAAATTTTTTATGATGAGAAAGGACTGTCGAGGACCACCTAGCCACGATCGATTTTTTCTTTATCTGTTACATGCTCCTGTTAGTAGAAACATCAAGAAGTTACAGTATTTTAAAAAATAGTGCTATAGTATAAATGATACGGTAATCGCTTATAATTAACTAAAACATTTACATATTGCAAAGTTACAGAGGGTCCTAAGCCAAGAATTTTGTAACACTATTATATTTCTGTTTTGGCACCTTGGTATGGCTTTTGAGCCATACTTGGTTTGCCAAGACGCCAACCCAAAGGTTATATCCGTATCACAGAGGTTTACCTCGTGTCGTTTCCAGCCATTGTGTGCTCAAAGTAGGGAACCATGGCTTCATCTACAGAGTGATGTTCATTTGTTGATGAAAACTTATGTATCCCCGCTAACAGCAAAGAACAATTGCGTGAGTTGTTTAATAACTACAACCAACAATTGCAATTTACCATCGAAGAAGAAGACCAGAACCATAGTGTCCCCTTCTTATTGTTAGACATCAAACTCATAAGAAGAGATGACAATACTGTCATAACGTCTTGGTATACTAAACCAGGCTCATCTGGGCGATACTTACATTATGAATCGTTCCATTCTGAGAAGAAAAAAATTAATTTATTATTGCGAATGAAAAGTAAAGTGACAGCTACTTCACACCCTTCATTAAGATTAAATAATCTTAAAAGACTATCAGAGGTTTTCAGCAATTGTGGGTATCCTCCTTCATTGATAAAAAAATTAATCTTTAACAGATCATCCACACATGAGATTACACAAAATGACTGCAACCGTAATAATAATGGACTACCGGTAGACAATACAGGAGAATGCTTAAACATTTTTCATTTTTCGTTACCTAACGTTACACACGTTCCACAAAATTGGAAAAAATATTTTCTAGCTATAATAACATTAGATTGGCCTCTAAAAATAAAATAACCATAAATAAACTTTTCAGAAAATTAAAAGATGAAGATATCCATGAATTTTTCAAATGTAGTTTATTGCATCCCGTGTGAAGATTGTGAAAAAAAATATATTGGCCAAACTTGTAGAAAAGTAAAAGATACAATTACATCACATAGGAGTGACGTCACACATAATAAAGAAATATGCATTATTACAAAATCATAATATTAATTACAATGAAGTTAAAATCTTGGATTATGAAGACAATTTGGGTAAGAGAAGTTTTTTGGAAATGTGTCTTTAATGAGACACAAGTGATGAACTCCAGAACAGACATAGAAGGTCTCAGCGTGATTTACACGTATTTATTACATTCTTATGCAAATAACCAGAATCGGGAAAACACCCAGTATAGCACATTTCAATGACAGGCAGATATTTATCTTATAAGTTGGCAAATAATTCACTACTTTTTCCCTCTCTCTCACAAAAGGCAGAGTTCTTTAGTGTTTTTTTACACAACACTCCTTTGCTTTTTGTAGAGTGATAGTTAGCATGCAGTGGCCTCAGATTATTTTAATTATTCTAGTTTTGATGTTTCAATAATCAACAAATTAATGCTTTTTGTCATTAACCTTAAGTTAATAATGTTTTTTATAATGTAAGGAACTAAGTAAGTACTTTTTCACTTTATTAAAAATATATATATATATATATATATATATATATATATATATATATATATATATATATATATATATATATATATCAGGAAGAAAAGGATAATGGGTATTGCCCGCAAAAAAAGGATGAATCCGTCGACACGTGTTTCTGAGTCACTACTCGTAATCATGACGGCTATAAGTTGTAAGGATAGGTACAACTTAGGTTCAACAACACAAAAGGAAACCACTGACAGGAAGCCAGTCGCACATTTGTGGCTGCAATTGAAAGACCCCGTGTTTACAGGACATCAGACAATATGGCCACGGAGGCAACTATAGCTGCCTGCGTGGTATTCCCTACCCAGGGTTTAGAGTAACAAAGAATAGAAGGTCACTGCGGGATGAGATGTAACAGGAAGAAAAGGATAAGCTATAGTTGCCTCCGTGGCCATATTGTCTGATGCCCTGTAAACACGGGGTCTTTCAATTGCAGCCACAAATGTGCGACTGGCTTCCTGTCAGTGGTTTCCTTTTGTGTTGTTGAACCTAAGTTGTACCTATCCTTACAACTTATAGCCGTCATGATTACGAGTAGTGACTCAGAAACACGTGTCGACGGATTCATCCTTTTTTTGCGGGCAATACCCATTATCCTTTTCTTTCTGTTACATCTCATCCCGCAGTGACCTTCTATTCTTTATATATATATCTATATATTATAAAATTTTCTTTATACTTGAAATACATATTTGACTATATATATATATATATATATATATATATATATATATATATATATATATATATATATATATATATATATATATATATATATATATATATATATATATATATATATATATATATATATATATATATATATATATATATATATATATATATATATATATATATATATATATATATATATATATATATATATGTTAAATTCGTTTTCCGGGTATACTCCCACGTAGGTGATAGGCCCCGAGAGGGACCGTGGTTGTCTGAACGACGTTTCGGCAGAATCTCATCTGCCATCTTCAGGTTCTAACAGATAACTGCTTACTGCGGCTTCTGGTAACTCGAACTGAAACGTCGTACAGACAACCACGGTCCCCTCTCGGGGCCTATCACCTACGTGGGAGTATACCCGGAAAACGAATTTAACATTCACCACCCGCGAAAACCTGAAAAACAAATATATATATATATATATATATATATATATATATATATATATATATATATATATATATATATATATATATATATATATATATATATATATATACATATTGTTATGAAATGTCCGTCAATACGGATCGGTAATAAAAATCATGTAATGCAATTTTTATCTCAGAATAGAGCAAATGTGGACTGTTTTGTTGTTTGTTCGTAATAAATGCTAATAAAAAGATACAGAACGGAGATCGGCAGAATTCAGCGGCTTACCCTTTCCTTTGTCCTGCAGGTGGCAACTTCTGGGGTCCTGAATGTCGGCCGGCCGGCGAAACAAATGATTGTAACACCATAAACAAATAAACAAGTTCTGCACTTTATTATTAGTAGGCACTGATCACTCCAAAGTTTAGATTTTATTTTAAGTAAAGTTACAGGCGCGTAATTGTTCCTCTTAGCAACGTTCAAGAAGTTCAAAATCTTAATATTCATATTTCTTATCACCACACATTTTTTTAAACTTAAGTTCTAAATTCCCTCTCTAGAGGGCAGTAGCCTTCAGCCACTGGAAACTGCCTCACAGACGGCGCGAAAATATAAGTAAATTTAAAAATAAAAGCAGCTATTTTGGCTTAAACAACAAAAAAATAAACTGAAAACTAAACATACCGCCCACCAAAATATAAAATATTTTACATTAATTTACAGCTACTGAGCAGGCAGGGGGCACAACTTAACTACTGGTCTTTTGAAAGTCCCTTGTGCAGTTTTTACTGTAACTACACGTCATACGCCATCTGCACCAGGATGCGTCTCTATTATACGCCCTAATCGCCACTTCATTGGTGCGGCTGGGTCCTTAAGAACCACTAACGTGCCACTAACAATTAGAGTTTGTGGTTTATTCCACTTTTGTCTCTGAGTTAAAGTATGTAAATACTCGTTATGCCAACGTTGCCAAAACACTTGGTGCATTCTTTGCAGAAGCTGCCATCGGTTTAATCAATTAATGGGATTATCACTCAAATTTTTTTCAGGTAAAGCTGTTAACGGCTCTAGGGTTAAAAAATGACCCGGAGTTAGGGCAGTCAAATCATTAGGATCTGAGCTTAACGGCGAAAGTGGTCTAGAGTTAAGTAGGGCTTCAATCTGAGTAAAAAAGAGTATAAAGTTCCTCATATGTCAAAATTTGGTCTCCTATTACCCGAAATAAATGAGATTTTACCGCTTTTATTCCAGCCTCCCACAGACCACCAAAGTGGGGGGCACTAGGAGGATTAAAATGCCATTCAATTTTTTCAGCCTCCGATGCAGTGCCCACTAAATTGGCGATGACTTTGCTGGCACCTACAAAATTGGTGCCGCAGTCACTATGGATTCGGGAACAACGACCTCGTCGAGAGATGAAACGTCTGAGAGCTGCGAGGAAGGCCTCGCTAGATAGTTCAGAAACCAATTCCAAATGTAACGCCTTTGTGGCACAACACACAAATAAACAGAGATATGCCTTTTGCGTTTTTGCACCACGATTCTTACCCAGTGTAACTCTAAACGGTCCGCCAAAATCGACCCCCACACAGGAGAAGGGTTTTAATTTGCTAACACGAAAACCGGGTAGATCACCCATAAGGGGTTGAAAAGGAGTAGGATTTAATCTAAAACATTTATAACATTTGGAGATAACAGATCGAATTGCCTGTTTTGGATTTAATATCCAATAATTTTGACATAACAAATAGTGCAAAGTTTGCAACCCAGGGTGCAAATGTTCATAATGAACTTCTTCGATAATGAGTTCCGTTAATCGGTTTTGACGTCCTAATAGAATGGGATGCTTCTGATCATAAGACAAACGCGAGTTGGAGAGCCGACCGCCCACCCTGAGAATCCCATTTTCATCGAGAAAGGGAGAAAATTTTCGCAGAGGCTTTGAAACTAACTTTCCTTACTTGTCACTGTAAAATTATAATCGGCCCAACATTTTAAATTAATCTAAATTGAGAAGAATTATTATTTCACAATCAACATTATGTTCATGTGACGCTACTGCTCTGGTGGTTATATTTTATATGCAGATCAAAAAATAAAATGCTTTCCTTTGTGTGGACATTTTATTCTTTATTGCATCTCATATGTAAGATACAGAAAAGATTTTATACTTTTATTTGTTTCTTCTCTCGATAAATATTCAGAACACAGTTAACCTATTTATTGGGTTTGTTTTCAAATAGATGAGATCTACCTTTTTTTTCGTATTTTAAATATACAAACTCTCATCTGAAGTACGTGTAACTATTTTAGTAGCTACAACCCTCATTAAATTGTTTGTTTCTTTCCAATAATATAATAATTACATGAAATAAAAACATTTATTACAGTTATTGATAAACTTACGATAATCCAAAAATCAAAATTAAAAATCTGTCATCTAAATGTACAATATAAGTATTAACGTTAGGAAATAATAAGATTAAAATATTGTATATTTCTTGTTAGACTAGTACAATGCAAATATATTAACCTTAAACATCAACTCCATGGTTTAAAAGGCCAAACTATGTGGTAGATTACAAATAGAAATAGATCATACAATGTTCAAATCTTGCGGTCCACAAAACAAAAACAGTGTTAACGGTACCTTCTAAATATGACGCACAGTACAATGGAAAAGTAATACACTTCTGGAATAAATAAAATATGAAACTTTTATACTAGCGCATTCTGATAAGAATGACAGTACAAAATGTAGGATAAGAATAACAACAGGAAATACAAGAAATTATACTAGTCTAAGCAATACCATGTAAATTCGACGATGAAAGATCACCGTCTGCCAGTCGGTAATCAAAGAGACCATATGAGTACCATACTTTTTTCTCTTTTGAAATTTTTGGTATGGCGGCCGGATATCCACCTCCTGGTAAAGTCACCGAACAGATAAAATTCAAGAATAAAATTGTTAAGCCAGTAAAATAATAGTTATTATTTATCTATTTTTGCAAAACAGTTATTCCATATGAGAATATACTTCGCTGTGATCAGTTTTTTCCAAAAGTAGAGACGTAATAAATCTGTTTAGTAACTAACAGCCACTCTACCAGAAGATGTATATACCGGGCCTTAGAAAATGAATTTATTAGGAAACTTACAATTTAACGGAAAAATAAGCTAATATAATATTTTCAGAAAGTGAATTAATATTATTTTTTTGGCGCTAGTATTCCAGTAGAAATTACCTAAACGGCAGAGGCTGAGACGTTAAACTTACTGCTTCAGTAGTCGAAAATTGTATAATAGAGTAAGAGCCGACGGACTGTAAAGTATTTTACGGCTCGGCGGGCTGTAATTTTAAGCCCTCAAACCAAGCATATAAAGTGACCAATTAAGACCGATCGTACATAAAATAGTATACATACCTCGGTGGAAGGATTCATGCTTCATTCCAGCCTCGCGCTATAGCCATCCTCGTTGCTGCGCACGTTGTTCTTCTATTTTAGCCTTCGGCTGTAATGAAACACTTTGCACCTCGGTATGTAGTATACTATTTATGTACGACCGGTCTTATTTGATCTCTTTATATACTATAAATAAAGTATCACTTTACAGCCCACGAACCGTTAAACACTTTAAAGTCTGCCGAGCAGTAAAATAATTTACAACAGCCCGCCGAGGCCTTTTGCTATATTTTTCATACAACATTTTCGACTTCTGAGTCAAAATTTCTAACGTCGCAGCCACTACCACTTCGATAATTTCTGGTAGTGTACAGAAAAATAAATTGTCTTCCGTTTCAATTTCAATTGAAAAACAAAACACGTCGCCAACAAGATTGTAAAACGATTCCTGACATAAAATTACAATACGGCTCACTTATTTGGAATCCAGGATATATGAAGTATTGTAAAGTTTATACGAAGTCAATTGAAATTGGTCAGTTTTAAAGCACAGGACTGTGCGCACTTAACTTGATATTTTGTCCTATGTATTTAGCAATGGTATCAAGAATCGAATGGTAGTTGAAATTGTGCAGGCGAGTCCGAGACTGGCAATGTAATCAGCCTGAATGAACCATCTACGACTGCACGTGTTTAAAGATAATAAAACGGACAGGCCCACTAGTATGAAAAAACTCGTTAAATCGTTTCTCAGCAATCAACGTGGATTTGTGAGATGTGCCGGGATTGGCCTTGGTTTGAGGATGATGGGCGACGATTGGCTGGGATCAGGATATTCGTCAGTCTGGATGGTCGGTGGGTGTTTGAGTTATATCAGTCAGTAGTCAACGTGGACTCGATGATGTAACCTAGTTTTTTTATAACATTGGTCCAGTGCAGTGCAGAAATATACATATACATTGTTGTTGCTTAAATAGCGGCGGCTAGTAATATGATACTATGTTTAAGATATCTTTATGAAATATATGTTTATTTATATGATACTATGTTTAAGATATCTTTATGAAATATTATATTATTTTAACTAAATGAGTAAAGTCACGTAGGCGCCTCGGTAAATTCCAACAGGGGATTCAGGGGAATAAATCCGGCAGTTGATGTTTAGCTATCGCCAAATAATGTTTTAAATCGACTTTTATAAAATTAATTAACAGAAATATAATTATTGGGTGAAATAGTGGATTTCCATTTTTATTTCTAACACCTGTTATTGTCGAAGAAGCCGAAATAAATTTAGAGTTTCAAAATAAAGATTTACACGTACAAAGTCAACGCATTATTTTAAATATATATGAACGTTTAAAAAGCGAAAATCGTGAAAAATGTGAGAAAGAAATAATAGAACGTATTAACGAATTAACTAAAATAGCAAATTCAACAATTCATCGTGTAATTAAAAAAGGAGATGTTATATATCACGGTACAAATAGGAAAAGGAAAAATATGAAATTAAAAAATATTGATGATGCTACCAAAAATGTAATACGGCGTATAATTTATAATATGTATATGTATTAGATAATGCTTCTTATCACTCGCGAATATTAAATAAAATACCAAATATCAGTACAAGAAAGGAAGACATTTTAAAATTCATGAGAGAAAAAAATATGGAAATTCCTGTAAAAAGTTCCAATAATGCGCGAATTACTGAAAAGAATAAAAGAACAGAAATCAAAAAGGAATATGTTATTGATAACTTATCCAATATACACGGTCATACACTTTTGCGTTTACCTCCGTACTACTGCATATTTAATCCTATCGAGATGGTTTGGGCAACTTTAAAAGATCGTTTGCGAAAATGTAATGACTCCAACGTTAAGCGCGGTAGTAGTTGATCATATAAGAGAAGTAATAAATGACCTCGACAATACTGATTTATGGAAAAATTGCGTTCAGCATGTAATCAATAAAGAAAATCAATATACAACACTACCCCCCATTGCGCCGATTATAATTCAACCGGGTAATGATTCCTCTTCAGAAAGTGAAGATTCGGATGCGTCAACTTTTAGCATTTAACTTTTTTTAATATACATATATTTTCAGAACAAAATATTTAGCTATTATATTAGGTATGAAGTTTACTTTTTTATTGTTACATTTCTTGGAATATATTTTATATAGTTGCCAAGAAATTTTAATTTAAGTTACTTTATTCTAGACATATTTTAATTTTGTTTTTATTTCTGTTTTATCTCAACTAATATTTATTTTTGTTGTACTAATTCTTTGCTTTGGTTAAGAAACTTACATTTTTATTTTTATTTTAGAAGAAACTTTAATTTTATTTTTTACTATATAACATCTTTGCCCCTCGCTAATTTAACCTGTCCCATTCCTTCATCCTGGCAAGGATATGTTCATACCTTCTCATTGGTCCTTGCTGAGCAATAACATATTTCAATATAGTATGGGTTAACTTTAAAACTAAACCCAATAAATTTAAATATTTAGACTTTATATCTAAAACTGATATAATATTTCAAAAATATGTTATTGGCGAAATGAACAAAAATAGCCTATCTAATAAACAAATAATAATAAAAGTTAAGACAATTTTCAAAAAAAGTATAACATTTTCTTATGACAAGCATTTCTATTTACCTCCGCCCATGTACAATAAAGAGATGCCGACGGTTTTTGCACGCTTTTAGTTTTTATACGATTTCAATTGACTTCGTACAAACTTTAATAGTGTTGAGAATATTCAACATCGTTATCTAAAATTTGTGACATATAAAGTTGATAATGTACACCCTGCTATCGGTTTTCCCCCGAGAACAGCTGCTAAACAGATTTTCATTTCTCAGGCTGCAAGACCTCCGAAAACTGTGTTCTTTACTGTTTTTACACAAACTACTCCATAATTTAGTCGACTGCCCAAATATTTTAAATATGCTGAATTTTCATGCCCCTGCATTTGATACTCATCACATTTTTATCTGCCTACCCCGCGAACTAACACTCTGAAATTTTCACCTCTACATTTTATATGCGAAACGTACATCGCTGTGCAGGTCCAGCTTGATATATTTCACTCAAACATCACAAATATTAAGCGTATTTTTCTTGATAATTTTTTTTTGTTCTCCTTGTTTAGTAATGTTTTATGTTAACCTATGGTTTTTCTTAAATGTTCACATTTATTAGCTATATGTAATCTGTGTTTCTATGTTAACTTTAAACTGCACTTTGTCTATACACAAATTATTCGCATTGTAAATTCCCACCCAGTAATTGGTTTGTACTGTTGGATGGTTTTCCTAAATAAATAAATAAATATGGCCACCATTATTTACGTTTTTGCTTGGTTGTTTGCATTTATTTTTAATACAAATTCAAAATCAGATTCCTATATGTCAGTGTGACAATACAATTTTTATTTTCACGCCACGGGCCATAAACGCCTCTTTATTCCCTTGGTGCATAAATATCTATTATAAATAATATGTTTATGATTATCAGCCCCCTGAGGAGTTCCGGAAGAATGAAACACTGACTAACGGTTTTCGCTTTTTTATTATAACTAAAAAATATTTGTTTTTGGTGAAACAATATATTTTTTTCTCAGTATTTGTTTGCTTCTAATACTAAAAATATTTTATTTAATTCAATACAATTCTTGATTGAGTAGGTAGTTGTTTTAATAGTTTCTACTATAAAATGTGTTGGAAGTGTTGTGTTTGATATATTATTTGCCTAAAACTTTTATACTAGCGCATTCAGATAAGAAGGACAGTATACAATATAAATATAGGTGTTTATTATTATTATTATGTTAAGTTTGAAAAGATGCTTATGTAATTTCCAATAATCATTTCATTATTTTTTTCTAGAAATGCATAAATACGAAGCAAACAAAATGTCACATTTTTTAAAATAAAGTTATATAAAAAAATTTTATCTTTGCAACTCGCTGCATGCAAATGAAGGGTACAGGGAAAAATAATCTAAATTCCAAAAGGTGAATCTCAAGAAATTACAAATTTTAAATTTAAGCATGTTCGTTTAATATGTAGACCACATTCACAACAATATTTTTATGCAGAGTGTAATGGTAATTTTATTACTAGCGGTAGATCAGAAAAATATCGTTAAAAATTTACCGAAAAGGCAAAAGATAATATACACTAAATTCTAAAAGACAGTTTAACAAACACCATTTTTAATATTATATTTTTTACCGTGTTAACGTTTTCAAAAATAACAAATTTTCTACTGCCGATTCGTGATTTGAGAAAAACATGAACATAACATCGCCTGCATTTTTACTCTCAATGGACGAAATCGGATAATCACACAAATTATTATTTTTTTTTGTTTTCACCAAATACTTCATACTTTCATATTACCTGTATTCTTATTTATCTTAAATCTAAATCTAGTATGTATTCAAGAAATGTTACACTTTCTGATTCAATACATATTCTTAGACATAAACTTCAATTAAAAAATGGCAGCTGATGTTAAAAGTCTGTAAGTTACTTTCAAAAATATAAGCAAAACAATTCTTGTTAAATGAGTGTCATTTTTCACCTCATGGTTAATTTAATTTAAATTAATTTATTTTTGGATTCAATTTAATTGAGTATTGTTAGTTATTCATATTCCAAACATAGTTGGTCTAGACTGTTTAAATTATTATATTATATTTGCAGTTTTAATCATCTAATCATCATTCGTATTATGTGTGTCTGAATATTTTATAGATGTCAAGGTCTCTGTCTATACTAGTGCATATATATGTGTATATGGATATTTCTTGTATTATTTTCTATCCTACTATTTATTTTTATATGGAACTTAATTTTATTTCACCTAGTTAAATGTAAAAGCGGGTGATTGGATACTGTTGTAGAGCCAAAATTCTACAATATTTTTAATTTTTTCAAAAAAATCACCTAGATCACATAGAAGGCCCTCAGCCATATAAAAAAACATTAAAAAAGTGCCCGAGGCCGAAATTACACGGGTACAATATATCACATGTCATACTACTTTTTTTTAGCAAATTAGGTAAATAATATACAAACATATTGAAAACCCCAAAACCGCAATTTTTTATCTCAATTCTTCGATTTTTAAAACCAAAATAGTAAAATTATTTTTTTCAAAAAACCGCTCCGCAGCAAAAGCGCGACGGAGGGCGCCGCGGTACAGTTACAAACATTAAAATAGCCGAAACTCATAAAGACATTCATAAGGAATAAGTACAAACCAGTCTGAACAATTTTACTGCCTTCTGAAAAGCCACAAATTTTAATTCCAATTGTCGACAGAGGCAAATATTCATCAGTGGCCAAAGCCATTATACAATATAGTAAATGCTAAATTTTTCCATTTCAGCCATACGAATTTTAAAAGATGCTAATCGCACACACTTAAAAAAAATAATTTTACAAAAGTCAATTAAACAAATAATAATCAATATCACAGTAAAATAGTTTAAGACAAAAAATAATAATAATAATAATAATTTCAGGCAAATACATATCTGGGTGTGCAACAAAGGCACATCCAGGATGTATCACAAATAAAAGATTCTCTCCGCGGCAAGTACAGACACCACCTCCGAAAGATTTGGTCTTCCGAACTTTCAGGGAAGAACAAGGTGTCTGCAACTAATATGCTTGCCGTTCCGATTCTGCTCTACTCTCCTTCGGAGTAGTAAAGTGGAGGGTAGATGAGCTGCGTCAATTAGACAGAGATACCTGCAAGAAGATGAATATTCACAGAAGTATTCATCCTAGATAGTCCGTTCCTCGTGTGTACCTCCCACGTCAACGGGGGGTCGAGGACTCTTGAGCCTGGAGTGTACGCATGGCAGAGTAGTACTGAGTATGGCATGTGACATACTCAGGAGCTCAGATCCCCTCTTGCGGTTCGTAAAACATCACGAAACTGTAGGAGTGGGAGCAGGATTGTTCAAGGCAGCAAGAAGAGCCGCAGATGAACTCGGTCTCGCATTTGACATCAGGCGAGGAGGCCGGCGAGGGTGCTGATGTTGAGTCAGTCACCGAACTTCAGCCAAATCGTCTGAAAGCCGAATTAAAGCTGCCGAACAGGAAAATCTGTTTCGGCAGCACGTCGATAAACCCCGCATGGTGTCTTCTATAAGAACATCGAAACACTGGGTTTATCGACCAGGCTGACCTTCGCCTTTCTAAGGTCAGCAGGGCTTAAGTCGGAGACCGAGGGATTCATTATGGCCTGCCAAGATGGTGTTATCAACACCTTGGTCTACCGTAGCGGCGTGTGGCGTGTAGAGGTTCCTGATATCAACTGCAGGACCTGCCATCAGGCGCCGGAATCGCTCATGCATTTACTTTCTGCATGTCCCATATATGCGATTTCGGCCTACATCCACCGACATAACGCGGCCTTACGGAGTGCTATACTACCATCTAAGGCACTCGTACAGGGTAGACCAGACACCAGTGCTGCCTTACGTCCCTGGAGATATTGAATCCGTTGTCGAGAACGAGAAATGCCGGATTTACTGGAACTACTCGTTCCCGACTGTCAGGCTAATCACGCCAACAAGTCTGACATAGTCCTCCTCGACCATCAACTCAAGGTGATGTATGTCATCGAGTTCTCGGCACCTGCGGAGAAAACATCACCTTGAAGGAGGAGGAGAAACGGACCAAATATCGCGATCTCCGGTACGAGCTCCAAGTGCTGTACCCAGGCTACTCGGTCAAAATGGTCGTCCTTATTATCGGTGTACTCGGAGGGATAAAGCCTACGCTGCTCTCGGAACTGAAGATCATACCGGCCTGCCAAAAAACCAGCCGAGTGGCTGGCAGGTCAAATGCAGAAGGCGGTCATTTTGGGTTCTCTCCGTCTGCTTAGGGCACACGATTCTGGTATCTACAGTCACTAACCCTGCGGGATGTGGGGAGTGGCTGTAGTTGATGCGCCGGCGCGACTCCCGTGAGGCGTCGGAGGCCACGGGAGGACTGACCGGCATCGGGAAACCGAGAAAAAAAAAATTCAGACAACGATCATTGTTTCCACGGCGTCTCATTAACGCTATATTTATTCATACGAGACTTAAACTTGTAAAATTGGAGTTTGGTGCATCTACTAAAATCAATGTAATTATAGATGATATAATCAGTTTACCAGTTTATTTATTATCAACAAAAACATAAATTTTAACAATCATTAATTTACAATTTAATTAACAATCAATTTAACAGTTAATCATTTTCTTAGAATCATACCATTCCATAAAGTATTCGTAAGCAGATTCATATTGCCTGATCGATTTGTTGGGAATAAGTTCAGAAATTGCACTTTTCGTTGCTTCAGACACTTCACATGATAGGTGATCATCACTTTCTGATAACATGTTTTATGTTTTTATTCAATTCCAATGAAAAAATTATTGAATAAACTGCCACCCATTCAATATTTAAAAAAACACCCGTTTTCTTAATAGAATTGTTGATTGTTTACTAAAGCTTGTTTGTTGCGTTGCTATCGTTACTGATACGCCAAAGAATATTTGATATTAAAATATGTGTAGCAAACTGTACATGATATGTCAAATAAATTAATTGTAAATGTCAAAATTTTCTCTTCACATTTTTAGTAATTTTTGAACTGTGGGATACTATTTCAATATACCTAGTTCCATTGCTTTTGAATACAGATATTACAACGTTTCAATAACTTCTCTAATCCGTTGAAAAAATATTCATTTGGGTTCTCCACAACATGGCTCTCAACCATATTCAGGGACAATAACAAACTTTTGTTCATCATTGTCCCTGAATTGTGCCCCTAAGTATTTTTTAAAATTCAAAAACATAAAGTAGATCACTTTAATATAAAATCTCTGAGGCAATGCATTAAGCTTGAATAATACTCAAATCAGCATACTTCCTGACAGTCCCAATAAATGGTTGCCACTATTTTTTTCCTACAGACCTTAAATTTCTTGGGAGGGCTGGAGCCCTTACATGCTACTGGATCGACTTGTTACGATTCAGGATCATAGTAATGAACCCTCGATTTATCTCCAGTGACAAATTGGTTGATAATTAAATCTGGTTCGTCTCCACAAAGTGCAAAGAATTGTTCACACGTCTCTACCAAAACATGCATTTGGGATGGCGAAAACATTCGTAGAACCCATCTTGCACTAACCTTTGTCATTCTAAGAAATGTAGAATTCTGAAAACCGTGGTTTGTGAAATTCCCAATAAAACCTCTAATTGCCGCTTTTTTCAATCTTCAACAACATCGGAAGTGACTACATCAACAGGGCAACCTGGAAGGGGATCATCATCCAATGAGTTTCGACCACATTTAAACAGTACTAACCACTTGCAAATAGTTAACTTGGAAGGACAATCATTCCCGTATACAACCAGCATTCCTTCAAAAGTAATTTTTACAGTTTTTCTTTGTTTGTATGAAATTTTATAACAGCGTGGTATTCGATTTTGATGATTTTGAGAAATTAACAATACGCGACAACACAAACTGACAGTTATGAGTTTAATAACGTTGCAATTGTTCTGTAAATGCACATACAAGTTTCCAAGATATAATAACATACATCGTATGTGATACTTTTTGGTATCTCGAGATATCGTATGTAAAAGTATATAAAAGTACTGTATTTTACAACATCACAGAACGTTTTATGTGATGCTCAATGGAAAACACTAAAAAACTAACAATAATAAATTACGCATGTGCAAAATTGTTTTTTTACAAAATTTCATCCAAGGTTTCAAGTCCATTTATCTTAAAACTATTGATTTAAGCATACGGTCTTATGCCATTATGGTAGGGATATATCATTAAAAACTTAATGGAAATTTATATCAAAATTTAAAACTGCCCAGTCCAAGAATATAAAAACGACGCCCCTTATCATACTGCATTGTTCATATCTGTATCTCTCCACACCCAAAAAGTTTACTGTTAATCATCTCACAAATCATATCATTTTAAAGAGGTCAATTTTCCACTCTTCTATAACGAAATTCATTGGACAGGCTGGACCTTGTCGACATAATATGACGATGCTAGCCTAGCATGCTCTGCTTTCTATAATAAACTATATTCTCTATTAGATAATCATGTTCCTCACTATGTTACCAAAAAAAAAATAAATTAAAATATCCAGTATGACAAGGTTTTAAGCTTAAACCCTCTATTCATTATCTTCTCAAACAGTACAAAAAACAAAAGCAATGAATGTTTAAACAACTTCAAACTACTGCGATCATCAGTAAAATTACTTATTTTCAGAGATTACCTGAACTATGTTAGCAACATTGAAAACTCACTTAAAACTGATTTCAAGAATATCTGGGGTTTTATTAATAGTAAAAGATGTCAATCAAGAATACCCAGTAGAATGCACTATAATAAGCACAGTTAAATAAACCAGAAGCTATAATTAACGCATTTCAAAAGCACTTTTCTTCAGCCTAATGGTGACTCTTGCGAGAATAACTTTCTTGACATAAATTTCAATATGCCTGATATAAATATTCAATCATTATCTGAGGACGAAATCGAATATGCAATGAAAAAATTAAATAACAAAATAATTAGTGGCCTTGACTACATTCCCAGCTTTTCGTCAAACTGCGCATTCATTTTGACGCAGCAATAAGCATTATATTTAATCTATTCTTTTCAGATATTTAGAAAACTGCCAGTGTCTCTCCCATATTAAAGAATGGTGATGATAACTCTAATGTAACAAACTATGGGGCTATCACCTCACAATGTAATTTTGTTAAGCTTTGTAAGATATCTGTATATAATCAAGCAGTAATTACATCTTTCTACTTGTTAAAGATATCATATCACATTAATTGTTTTATAATCTTTGGAGGTGCCACAAAATACCAGATTTTTTTTACAGATGTTTTAATTATTATACCCAATTACCCATATAGCAATAAAATAAAACTCTTTATTATACTAATCAACAATCAACATGAAATTGAGGATTTAATTTCATGAATATGTATCTGTATTATTTTTACCATCAACTTATACAGTGTGTGAGTAAAGTATGGAATAAATTTATTATTTCTTAAACCAAAAATATTTAAAAAACTCGTCGGACACGTCGATTTTTAATTTCAATTGCGCCTTTATTTATTTATTTAATTTTTTTGTTATGACGTCATCACTATTTCAGTTATGACGTCATCGATCTTTTTTAAATGGAACACCCTGTATATTTCTTCATTTTTAGATTCTGAATCAACAACTGATTCCAAAAAATGTGGTCTAAAATTGAAGTTGAAAGATCCGGCCATTTTGAATAAAAAGTATTTACTAATTTTTCATGTTTTGTTTGAACAAACGGTTAGTTAATAATAAAAACATTTTATAGTAAATGTTCAAACTGTGCTCCTTGTTGTAGCTGACAATACGCTAAACGATGAATAAAGTGTTGCTGAACCTTGTTTATAGTTTCCCGAGAAATGTTGTTTATTTCTATTCTAATTCTCTCTTTTAATTTAACAATGTTTTTCGGTTTGGTTTTATAAACTAAGTTTTTTAGATGGCCCCACAGAAAATAATCTAATTGATCGAGGTCCGGTGACCTTGTCGGTAATTCGATGGGTCGAAGTATACCAATCCACCTAATCAATAATATTTGGTCAAGATACCTTCGAACGTCTGCTGCATAATGGGGAGGCACACCATCCTGTTGATACCAGAGACTTTCGACAACATTTCCAAGATTAATTCTACTGGGGAATAAATTTAATAACGTTGGGATGAAATAGCCCATTAAAGATTGGAGATATAGCCATGCCGGTCCGTTCACAGTTCCATCAAAAAAATAGGGTCCAATGATTCTATACAATTCCCGCCCATACGTTTACCTTTTGTGGATACTGTGTGTACTACTCCCGCATCCATCGAAGGTTTTTCCCTTATCCAGTATCTATAATTCTGACGATTCACTTTATCATTTAATTTATAAGTGCTTTCTTCAGAGAGAATAATATTTTTTATCAGAAGAGGAACAGCATGGTATATATTCATCATTGTTTTACAAAATTGTATCCTCCAATCTGGATCATCATCACTTAGTTCTTGCAGAACTGTTTATTTTACTTATTTGATTTTTAAATGGCCGTATCTTCCAACTTAACAATTTTAGACCCTAAGTGTGATAATATTTGGAATCAGCTGTTGAAGTCCAAACAAAAATAGAGAAATATGCAGGGTGTTCCATTTAAAAAAATATCGATGACGTCATAACGGAAACAAGACTTATTAACATTCTTCGCAAGTCACTATCTGCCACAGACATCTATGATGTCGGTCGGATAGTAGCATTCGGACCATATGATAAGTTTCACATACCTCTCACCACTACTCAATTTACCTTAGTCAGTTTATGACTAGCAGGTTGGCCACTATCATTTGTCTGTTCCATAACCTATGGCATACTGAGGAGAACTAATAAGTTCGAAACCGGTCTATGTCTGGTTAGGAATTGACAAATGATATTGGCTATCGATCTATCATGATTTGAAGGTATAATCCAATGCAGGTCGGGGTATTTGCCTGCTGAGTAGTTGTTTCGTTCAAATCATATTTAATAACAGTAGTTTAGTCCACCTAGGCTAGAGGTCGCCGCTTTCGGTACTTGCTTCGCAAGTCGCTATCCGCCACAGAGACATCTATGATGTCGGTCGGATAGTAGCATTTGAACCATATGAGAAGTTTCACATACCTCTCACCACTACTCAGTTTACCTTAGTCAGTATATGACTAGCAGATTGGCCACTATCATTTGTCTGTGCCATAACCTATGGCATACTGAGGAGATCTAATAAGTTCGAAACCAGTCTATGTCTGGTTAGGAATTGACAAATGATATTGGCTACCGATCTATCATGATTTGAAGGTATAATCCAATGCAGGTCGGGGTATTTGCCCGCTGAGTAGTTGTTTCGTTCAAATAATATTTAATAAATGTTATATATTACATACGATATAGCCTTGATCTTGGTGCAGTTCTTTCTAAAGCCAAATTAGACGGGATCAAAATATTATTCCTTTCCAAATATTTAACCAGTCTTATTTTCAACAATAATTCCATAATTTTCCCAAAAATAGGTGTAATGGATATCGGACGATAGATGTCAAGAAGTGACATGTCTCCCTTTTGAAAATTGGTATCACTTTAATTATTTTAAACTCCACTCCAATAGCAAAACAGGTATTAAATAAATTACTTAAGGGTAAAGCAATAGGGTCGATTGTTTCCTTTAGCATGGTTGTATTGGTACCGTAAATATCCATTGAAGCGGTACTTTTAAGTGACATTACAGCAGTAGTGACTTCTTGGGGCATGGTGGGCTGCAAGAAAAACAAATGAGGAGGTTTTTGTGTTTCCTTTAACAGATCAGTAGCTACATAGCCGGTGTCTCTTATATTATTTACAATAGCGTCAGCAATAGTAGCAAGAAAATCATTAAAATGATTATTTGGTATATCTGTGTTAAGTTTACTTTTTTATGACATTTCTTTCCTCATTAATTATTTTCCAGCTAGCCTTTATTTTATTCTTAGAGGTAGCTATATGTAGGTGGTGTCTTCAATGATGGTAATGATATTATCGACATGTCGATGAGGTGGACGTGACTCTAGTGAATTCATAAACTGCGATATTTAGACCAAAGCTGGAAGATAAACATGTAAAATCACTGAGATTAGTCGAAGTTCCTTCTAAAGTTAATGTTAAAATCACCTGCCAATATTATATTACTGTTGTAACGAAATTTCAAGACATTTTAGTCCAGTTTGTAGTTTTCCGCTAAAAATTGTTTCTGCTAGTCTAATCCAGATGACGCCACTGATTTCTACTGGAACAATTGGTTTGGTAGATTTCTGCACTTATAAAAAATGCCTAAATATCTATTTGTCTTTATTGCTCATACTGTACTCTCAAATGTTTGTCTCTTTCCAAACTATAATCGAGTTTAGGTAGCTACTTCCTTCTTACTAGTGTAGCGTTCTGAAGACAACATCTCTAGTTCAGCGGTCTGCTAAAATTTATATGTTTTCTGGTATTATTGTGTAATTTTTATGATCACCATTATTTAAGAAGTTGCTACATTATTTAACGTACCTTTGAGGTAATTTTCATAATAATATTGTACCGTAATTTGTCTTAATTTACGCCTTGGGCGAATTTGCTTTTCGGTGATCAGTTCATTTTGGTTTTTCTTTGGAACAGCCATCATCAATATTGATTAGTATCGATTTATCGTGCCTTGTTAGCAATCTATCTAATATCCCTCTGATATTGTAATAATTTCGGGTTAATTTAAACTAACTTTCGGTTATTGTAAATTTTAGATTTACCCGGCAACGGATGTCGCCATTTTGTATCGTAATTAGTTGTTTTCTGTCTTTGTCTCTTGATGTTTTAGATCACTTGGCTACGTTAGTAGCTCTGTGAAAAGTGATGACTGGTGACATTTGGAGATTGGTACCCCTTTCTGGACTAAACCTATTTATTTATAACCTTTGTGAGAATTACCTAATGTGGTGCATTTGCTTCGTGGTGGATCATTTTATACCAGTGCATATATTTACCAACTAGACCTCAGTAACGGAAGGTTTTTCTAAATTTAAAATATCAAGTGCTTACTTGAACGTTTTCTTAGTATTTAGTCAGGAACGCTGCTCTAGTGGACCCTTGCCTAGTTCCATGGCAAAGATACCTGCCTAGTTATCTGCCAATTGATTAACTTTTGATTATCTGCAGGAAATATGTAGTCAAGCTATATATCTTTATTTAACTTTATCTAGAATTCATTATTACGTCTCTTACGAGGAACTAATAAATAATTTAATTTAACGTTACCTTTAATTTGAAAATTACCATATTGTTTTATATTTACCAAATATTTATTTACGTTATCTTTCTAGTTGTCTGTCTGTATACAGACATTCTAAATTCTATTTTCTTGAAGTTTTTTTTTATCATAGCTACACCTAGTTTCTTTGCAGGACTAGTATTTTTTCTATTTAACGTAACTTTTATTGATACTTAAGGTAGTTGAAGTCTTCAACTTTCTAAAATATTATGGGATACCGATCCTAGTTTATTTAGTTTGCAATTTACTCTGTACATTTGTGTTAACTCTCATATTTTGTCTACTTAACTGGGTAATTCAAACGTCACAGCTTTTTACTTTGTTTTGCCTATGATACTGATCTCATAAAACTCTACCTTTTTATGTAAATACCTGGACCAAGAGAAGAGGATAACTGGTGGATCGAACTGATCATTATATACTGGGTAGAGCAGGAAAACGATATTTTATACAACTAGCATTTCTTCTCAAGGGTAACTGCAGTACTGACAGTGGTTAAATTTTTTTATATTTATTTTTATTCACTTCGACCATGTCTTCTACGTTGAATCTATTCCCGCTTAATACTTCATTTTGACGTAAATTTGTTCTCCATCGCTTAAGTTTATCTCCGTTGTTACCATTCACCTCTAAGGTTCTTGGGCAGAATTTATTTTATTAACCTTGCAACTGTCACTACCACTAATAATATTGTTTTTAATATTAATAAATATTAAATTTTTATCAGTATTTTTTCTTCGTACCTCATTTACTAACTGGGAAGCTACTTAGTCTTTGGTAAGTTTCCTTGCTTTTCCTTTCATTTATTTCTACATGTCTGACCTGACCTTCACTACACCTATTGAATTTACATAAAAAGTAAATTAATTTAGTGATAAATTTAAAAATATGTTTATTTTTCATCTCATCACTTTTATAACAATAGGGTACTGAAGCAAAGAATACGTTTGTATGTGAACACGTTTTTAACTGGTTAGATATAAGCCTAAATGATGGTGTACGCTTTTTGTTAATGTTATTTGCTCCTCCCATAATAATTATATAGTCCTGTAATGTGAAATTCTTAGTCAATGTTGTCATCCTTTCCATTACTTGACTTAGAAGTGCACCGGGTTTCTTTGTAGTGAATACATCGTATGAATTTAAATTTAGGAGTTTTCTAAATTGCCATGTTATGTCATCATGTACAAGTAGCAATATACGTTGTTTATTTATCTTAGTAATTTTATAATTTGGACTATTTGTTTTAGCATTGTCTAAATTATTTATGTGTACATTTTTGTTGTCACCCAGTATAACTCGACATTTATTTCCACCGGCAATTTTTTGCTTGCTGTCAGGTACACATTCTGTTTGTGTGTATTGTGTTTTCTTTCTTTTACCCAAATAGAGTTTTTGGTACTAATATTGGTTGAGGCATTTTTATTAATTAATAATTTTGTTTGACAGCCTATTAAGATTGTTTTTATTTAAACCTTATCATTATTTTTTTTGTTATTTATATCTTTTATTTGTTGTCTTAACTCCTCTACATTTTTTCTTGTTGTTTTGTTATTTCATTTATTTCGTCTTCCCTTTGCAATGCGTCCTGTAGAAAATTTTCATTGTCTCGCTTTATTTTTTGTATGTATTTGTTCTTGTTGATACTTTCTTCTGTAAGTTCGTTTATGTTTTTTTCTAGGATACTTTTTTCTTCTTCACTATCATTGTAGTAGTTTTCCTCTTCAAAACAAATCAGTTTATTTTCCTTTATAAAATGTATTTTATTCTTAAATTTAGGTAAGCAGGACTTATGATATACACTGTAATATTTGATACACACAAAATGGATAAAATTTTTCGTTTTACAGCATTTAAAAGTTATAATGCCAGAGCTCTTTGAGTTTACACCTTTGGTATTCGCCATCGTACACATATATAGAATAATAATGAGATTCTCGGGTACCAAGTCAATGTACTTTGTTTGTCGTTTTTGTTTGTAATACGATATTGAAAAAGTTGTAGGTTTTCCAGAGCCTCAAACTTGTATGAAAGGATATTACGGGTGTAAGCGACAGGTCAATACGGGTGTCGCTAGTGACAGATCGACCTACATTTACCTATAACAGTATTATGTGTGTACAATACTCCTCTATCGACTGACCATTTTGTGTAGGTAATATCATAAGGTATTCTGGATTGAATATATATTCTAAATAGTTGTGTACAAAATATCTTCCATATTGATAAATACAAAAAAAAATCAGTATATACAGGGTTCACTGTAATGCATCATACTTTTCAAATCACTATAACTAAAAGGTAAATTGCAGTATATCAATTGCATTTATGGATGTAAAAGTATATGATGCCAAGAGACAGGGGTCGACCATAAGTTAAGAGTATCAAATTCCTTCAAACCCTAGTAAGTATATTGTTACCTAAGGATAGCGAAAAAATATGATGCGCACCTCAGATAGGTAGCTTTTCAAAAAAAGGTGACCAATTACAGTTTCGCTTCATACAAGCGGTCATATTTTGGCTAATATTTTATGAAAAATGCTTTAAATCGAAAAGAAAGATTATTTAATAATCTTTCATTTGTGTAGTGCATTTATTCTGCATAACGTCGCTGCATGTCATGAATCACCATCTCTCAATGTTCACGTAACTGTTGCATTGAATCAAGGCATATCTTCCTATCTTTATTTTTCTTGTTTCTTTTTTTTTTTTTTTGTTTAGCTATATTCGTTACATAAGAAAACGAGTGTTTAAAAATAACAGGAGCATCTGAAGATATACCGCAACGTCGGCGTCGTCTCAAGAGGAAGCCAATGTGGTTATACTTTATTTCGGTACGAGATACACCGACCTGGTGAAACTTTATAAAGTTCAAGACGCTTGCATCATTTTTCAGTCCGACAGTCCATATGCATATTATATCGTTTTAAGCTTTTGCTGATGTGAATGATGAATGCAGGACCTTAGCACAGAAAGTACAATTGAATTTCAAGATTAAATTCAAATTGATATATTTTTTAACGGAAAGAAATAATCAATAATAATCAGTATCTAAATTACATTACGCTGAAAATATTACATAACAGTAATATTTACCTGAGTTGTGAAGAGAATATCGAATTAGGATCATCATTATAATAAATCTTATCTACTTTAGAACCGCCAACGGTATCGGCTTTGACTTTACATCAAACAATGACTGATTGCGATTCGATCGTCAAGGAGAACGAAAAGTAATTAAATTATCAGAGGAAGAATGTATGCATTTGTTTTCATCATTTGGCCAAGAATATACTGTAACGACTGACCATTTTAATCATCTCCCGACATTTGTTTTCCAAATCTAAAAAACAAAGTAATTTAAAAAGTCATTGAGATACTTTATCAATCATTTCTGTTCAACTCCTTCCATATGCTAAAGTAGCTACCAGCATGTCTTTAGAACAAATTACCAATCAACTGTCAAGATCATAGTTGAAGATTTGACGAGGTTAGAAATCTTTCTGTTAGGTGAATGATCGGATCGCCAACACTAGAACTTATCTTGGACCTATTAATTTACTCTTATTGTCGTTCTTGTAAACTACCTACATGTTTATTCTTATTGCATAAGTTCACACCTGCTTCTAAATTATGAATTGTGACAGCATGTTTGAATCAGACGTTATAGAAGATTCTTATGTTACCAACGGCGAAAAAAGTTCGAGCTCTAAGTAGTTAAAAAGTGTGTTTATGTCGCGAATTTACTCCTGGAACATGAAAATTTAAACTATGAAGTATATCGCTACAATATGTTTTATGATGGATGATTTTCTTTAAGAAATTTATGGCAAAGTTGTTACGTATATCAATTCAGTTGCTCATAGAGAACATAACAAGCAGATCACTTATTCAATTGAATGAAGACAATCATCTCAGCGACACTGATTACTAAATTAAAAATTTTAAAAGATCGTCCAAACTATCGTTAGAAGACTAGAAATAGCATTCGTCATTAGACGATACGTTATGCAACATATTACCAAATAAACCTCTTATTATTGATACTGAAATTTTTTGGTTGAAAGCGAAAATTTTTTTTGTAATTATATTTTTTGTGACAGTAATAAGTTTATCTATGAATTGTTACTGGTCGCATGCGAAATATGACCGATATCAGTCAAGCCATTTTAGGAATATGCCAAAATAAACTCATTTTTCTTAAACTTTAAAGGACCATACTTAACTCTGCAGAGAAGCATTTCTGAACCTATGTTCATAGGAACTTTTTTCTTTAAAATCATCCAAGGAAGTTTGTGACACCCTGTACACCACGAAGACAATTTGTGAAGCCGTTAAATATATTTCAATTTTATTAATTCCCGTCAATTAGGAAATTTCATTCATTAAATCGCAGCATTTTGCTTTCTATTATATTTACCTTTTCAATTTATCACTTGTGAAGTAAATTGGATCAATTTGGTCCAATGTTACTTATATTTCGAATGTACGTATAGTAATAGTTTTTTTTTCCAGTATTCTAAAATCCTTAAATTATCCACACACTGCGGAGAACCTAAACGTGAAACAGATTCCGTAAATCCTCATGAATATTTTATAGCTTCTCACAATAAAATTCATGGAAGGTTACATTTAGTTTTATTGATTATTCTGTATATATCTGGATACCTTTGAATACAAAAGCGATGAAAAATACAAGAAACTCCTTTTTATTATACCTATCTGTTTCAAGAGATTTACCTTTAAACGATTTTATTTATTTCAGTCACATTATGAAATTTTAAATAATATAATTGTTTTCCAAAAACAGCATGCCTATAAAAAAATAATACACTGAACTGATTCTGCGGTTGGCTCCTTGTGAAACATCATTAAATATTTTAAATATATGAAAGAAATTTGCTTTTTAATGTTTCAAAAATATTTTATTATAAACTCTACACGTGTTTCGGCTTTTTAGGCCTTTGTCAAGAGTACAGGGAATACTGTACTCTTGACAAAGACCTAAAAAGCCGAAACACGTGTAGAGTTTATAATAAAATATTTTTGAAACATTAAATAGCAAATTTCTTTCATATATTTAAAATAAAAAAATAAGTTATCAACTAAAAATTATTCTTGGTGACTTTGAAATGGGCTAACCAATGAAAGCGATTATACAATTTATTATATTTTTGGGTACATTCCTTTCACTGCATACGTACCTCGGGAGGGACATCGTTTTGTATAAGATCAAATATATCTATTAGGGAGTTATACTCCACTAAATGTTTCTGTATCTATTCAGGAACACCTAATGAACCCACTTTATCAGCTAGTATGATCTGTGAAGAGGAATTGTTACTAAAAATTTACACAATAACTGAGCTTAGGTTTGGTTGGCCAAGTTGTACGTGTTGTGGGTTGGTATTATTGAATGAATATTGGTTACCTTTTACGAGAAATACAAGTTTGTCACAATCTGTAGTAAGTAAAAGTGTTATAATTTGAAATAATTCTATTTATTTCGTTTCAGTCGTTATTTAAGAGCACGCCGCATAGTGAGCCAGAATTAATATTTAGCAGGACAAAACCTAAATTTGTAAGAATTAATTTTGGGAATAACTCCTTTATTAGTGTCTACAGAAATGGTCAGTGCATAATGACATTAATATGAGAATTCCTAAAAATAAATCATTTAGAAATAGTGAGCAAGGAAAGAACATTAATAATGCGCAACCATTCTCAATTTATAAGCTTTTGTATTGTATAGAAGGTTCTCGCTTGTTTTTGAGGGTGTAAAATCTTTTCTGTAGGAATATTTTTGTTAAAGATGTGCTACTTTTTCCATTTTTATTTAACATTTTTTAATTCAGTTATTTTTGATATTACCTTAATCAAAATGTTTACAAAGAAAGTGCCGTTATTTTTAAATTACATTTTAAGTTCATAAGAAATTGCACGCATTTGTACAATGAAGTTTTTAAGGAAGCTTATACAATATCTATTAGTACCCGGTAGTGCTCATTAGGAACATATAGGGATAAATTGTTTTTATTTGAGCTTTCTTTTGCCTTAAGTATTAATATATTGTTCTATTTACAAAAACAATATCTATTACCAGAAGAGAGTTATTTGAATTTTTAAAAGACAAGAGCAATCTCATTACCAGATTGTGCAGTTAAATTCAGAATTAGCTAACTATAATTTATAAGTAAATTGACTCTTAAAAACTCAAATAACCGTCTTCTGGTAATAGACATTGTCTCTGTAAGTAGAACAATATGTTAACACTCAAGGCAAAAGAAAGCTCAAATAAAAACAAGTTATCCTAATATGTCCCTAATGGGCATTACATTTTATTAACATTATTGCATAAGCTTCCTTAAAAACTTCAAATTACAGTGTGCAAATGTGTGCAATTTTTTATAAACCTAAGTAAATATGTAATTTAAAAATAAAATAATAAGATAATATCAAAAATAACTGTATTAAAAAATGTTAAATAGAAAAGGAAAAAGTAGCATACCTTTAACAAAAAGATTCCTACAGGAAAGAACAATCGAGAACACAGCACCACTTCTATACAATACAAAAGCAAATGATAAAGTGAGAATGGTGGTATATTATTAGTAGAGCTGCAAATCGTTTCTGTGTATCATGGTCGTAGAGTATAGATGTACTTACTGTCGCCGGCATTCACCTTGACCGCGAAACTCTTTCTCCAGTCCAATTTATTATTATCTTTCGAGTTGTGTACATGTTAAGTCACTTGGGCGTATTGCATATTGTTTTTGTGTTTTTATTTTATTTGTTGTACTGTATTGTTGATATTAATTTAATAATAAAGCATAGCAGACGTACATAGGGGTGGAAAACGGCCATTTGCTGACAAAGTGAATAAATTCATAGGTGAATTCCTGGATTTATTCTATGATGGTGCTAAAATAATTTGTAAAGTGTGCGAGAAAGATTTGATGTACTGGGATAAGCGTGATTGTGGACTTCACGTAAATAGTGTACACCATAAAAATATAAAAAATGACGTGCCTTCGACAACATAGTTAATGTTTGATTTACAATTAATGCTGATTGCCTGTGATGTTCTGCTGCACATACTCGATAAACAACCATTTTGAGAGTTCTGGAATAAATACAATGCCCAGGTGAAGTTACCAAGTCGCACAACGTTATGTAACTATCTACCAACTGTAGATGTAGACGTGGTAAATAAGATGAAATGTGAATTAAAAAATACACGGCTGTGGTTATCTATTAATGAGACAACAGATTGTAAAAAAAATTCTATTTTAAATGTTATAGTACGAGTACTGGACCCTCTTAAACCGACAGTTCCACTGTTACTAGCTAGCAAAATACTAAGTCAGTGTACTAGCGAAACAATTACCAGGGTGGTGCTGGAGACTTTAGAGAAATTAGAAGTGTCAAAAACAAGTGTTGATGTTTGTGATTGATGGCGCCGTGACAATACGTTCGATAGGCCGTTCTTTCCAAGAACAAGGTTGTACGTTTATACACGTTACGTGTAAAGTGTATGCTTTACATCTTGTGGCAGAAACTATTCGAAAAGGTTTTCCAGAGGTGGATGCATTAATAGCAAGTACAAAAAAGTGTTTCTTAAATCTCCTAAACGTCTCCGTGCATTTCATAGCAAGTGTCCCGGTATTCCTTAACCACCACAGCCAATTCTTACACGTTGGGGGACATGGTTGCAGGCAGCTTTTTATTATGCTGAATATTTCCAACAAATAAAAGCTGTGATACTACAATTCAATTCAGATGAGGCTGCAGCTATAAAGGAAAGCCAGACAAAGTTCGAAGATATTTCCGTTGAAACAGCTTTAAAATATATTGCGAAGAACTATAAACTATTACATGAAAGCATAAAAAAATTAGAAAACAGTACGTTGTTGTTAGCGAAGTCACTGCAAATACTAGACGAAGTAAATTTACTGCTACACGCTATAGGTGACACAACAAATGAGCGCGTTAAAGAAAAGTTCGCAAGTATGTTAAATAAAGACACCGGTTTTACCAAATTAAGACAAATATGTGATGGTGCAGCCCCAGATGCATTAAGTGCTTTCAAAGACTATTTTACGTATGCGTGTATTACATCAGTAGATGTCAAACGGTCGTTTTCAAAATATATGAATATGTTTTCACCAAAGCGAACATCACTCATGGAGACAACCATAGAAACATACCTGATGCTGCAAAATGACTACACATCTTCTCTAGTTTGTGATAAGCAAGCTAGTTCATCAAGCTAGTTAAGAGGGTAAGTTTTACATACATTGTTATAAATTGTAACAGTTTATTGTTTCTCGTGTTAGTTAATTTCGCGCACGCCACTATCCCATGGAACATTTTTGACAGCCCTAATTATTAGTGTTCTTTACTTGCTCACTATTCCTAAATAGGAATTCTCATATTAATATCGTTATGCAATGACCATTTCTGTAGATACTAATAAAGGAGTTTCTCCCAAAACTAATTCATACAAATTTAGATTTTGTCCTGCTAAAAATTAATTCTGGCCCACTGTGAACCGTACCATTAATAGCCCAGTTCCCAGAGACTTTGAGCTGAGATCAAATAATCCTTATGTGATATTTTGCATAGAAGTAGATCTTTGTTAGTAGAAAGATGTAAAAAATAGTTCTCAAGTCTACCGTGGTTGCAATATAAAAAAAATGGCGTCAAACTCCCAAAAATTGTTTTTTTTGGAAATAAATTTAAAACACGCAATGTAATGTAGAGGTTAATTAAAGAACACAAAATTCTACACAAAAATGCCATTAAAGAAAATTTCATACATGTAGCCGTTTTCGCGTAAAAAAATAATTAAAATGCCAGTTAGTATTTACTGATTTTATTTAGGTGTGAACTTTTCTTAGCGAATTAATTGCAGAAAATTGGTCTCGTTATTTCCCACACTAATTTAAGCACTTGTGAGATTACCTGTGAAAATTTCTAAAGGATTCGAATTCCGAGCGGCTGTTCCGACCCGCCCGGCGCGCATCATTGCGTTTGTGTGCTTTTTTTATTAGTGTGTTTGTCTGTGCCATGCAGCGTCACATTGTATTCTATATTAGATAATATTAAAGTAACAAATACGCCGATACTGCATAAAATCATTGTTGGATAAGATTTTTTGCAAACGTAAGGAAGACGCTTGCAGAAAAGCTGGGTTATATTGTAGTTCTGTTTGTGGCTTCTGTCAGATTAAAGGATGCAGAAATTTTCAAACTATTTTGGATGAAGTAGACGAAGAAGAAGAAGCATAAAATAGCCAGCCACACACGGAGACTTCGGAGCGCAGGAGCGTCTCTCTTCACAAACAATCAAGACTTCCGCGCGAATTTAGCCGGCAGTTTGTAGTCTCACGTTGAAAAGTGTTTCTTAGTGTACTAGAAGTGTCCCATATCGGCAGATTTGGAATGGCGTGTGGCATTTTAAAAATCTGAAAACTCAGGAAATACCAGTCTTACAAGAAATAGTAAAAACACTCAGTCTGAGCAAAAATTCAATCGAGCAAATCTCAGAATCAGTACACTCATAAAATGGCTAAACATTACAAAATTATTTCTTGAACCGACTTCACCCATATCGAAAAGTAAAAGTCGAGAAAACTATAGCGTCCATTTGTGGGCAAACACGCAAAGCACGTGTGTTTTCTTGTCGACTACACCCCGCTCCAAATTTTGTGGTCGTGGCAATCCACCAATCAACACATTTATGAGTAACTTTTGAACGACACACAACAATCCTACGCTCCGAGGGCTCCGTGTGTGGCTGACTAATGTAAAAGCAGAAGATGTGTATGAATATTATCCACAAGAAATTAACGTTGCACTTGTATTTTATATATTTTTTTTAAATAAAACTTTGACAGATGTTTTATTTTTTAAACATTTCTACTCTATTGTAAAGAATATAATTTAAATAAGTACCTATGAATTCATTTAATCTTTCACTAAACACGTACCTATCAATGGACAGTGAGTGATATGTTTTCAGCAGAATTAGTTAAAAATATGCATAAAATGGTTAATAATTAAGAAAACCGGTGCCAATTACTTGGGGATCAGAACTTCCTCACCGTTGTAAAACTCGGTATGTGGTGGAGTTTATAATGTCACGTATGTGCAGGGGAACAAAATAAGAGAGTGGTAAGATATAACAATTTCAATACACAAATTTAATAAACAATCCAAAAGTCATACTTACAAAAAATTCATAACATATAAGAATAAAACCTACCAAGCCAACTTGCCTGGGAGGGAGACGTGTTTCTTGCTCTACATTGGAGCAGCCTCCAAAATCAACTAACTGCCACATACATTTCCATTTACCATTTCTATGGTTTTTCATTAGTCAGCATTTGACAGTAGCTATCCAGGTCATTGCCTGGGTTATTGAATAATTAATGCTGACTTTAAAATCATAATTGTGAACTATGTATTTTACATTATTCTCTTTACAAATATATTATGTTTAAATAAAATTCATATACAGGATGTTTTACCAAGTTTCTAAAATTGCCAATACTGGTATTAAATTAATTAATATCTTGCTACTTGACAATAATAAAAGTAATTTTTGACGTTTTAAAAAAGTCACATTGGTGGAATGTCACTAATATCTTTCTTTAGACATTTCAAATTTTAAGAAGTGTCAATCAAATTCAATTTTATGGTGACCGATTTTGCTCATCAAACGAACTCAATCTCTTACTTGACCTCTACAATGTGTGTACCAAATTTGAAAGCTATATCTCAAAGACTGTAGCTGCTATCGCGAACTACACACGCACGCACACGGAAACGGTTGCATGTACGAAATTTTCTATAAGGACATTTTTTTTGTGTAGAATTTTGTGCTCTTTAATTCTCACCTCTACGATTTTTATATTTTGCGGGTTTTAAAAGTTATTTCCAAAAAATCAATTTTTGGGACTTTGACGCCATTTTGTTTTATGTTGCAACCACGGTAGCCTTGAGAACTTGTTTTATACATTTCTACTGTCAAAGACCTACTTCTATGCAAAATTTCACATAAGGATTACTTGTGTCATTATTTTTTTCTCTAGGGACTGAGCCATAATATACAGAGTGTTTCCGTTTCAATGAGCAGGACTTCCACATCGTATAGAGAAGGTCATTTTAAGCAAAATATTTTCATTAATTGGAAAGACAGACTAATTTTTACATGAAGGAAATATTTGTTGAATTGCTTTCTACAAACGCGCCAATTTTCACGTTGATAGATTCACCTAGCGTACTTACTGTATATATTTTTCAATTTTCTTAAAAAAATAATGACACGCCAATGTCTTAATGGCAATACTCCACGATTTTTGGAATCCTCGGATATTTTAAGAAGAAAGACTGTTCCTTACTTTTTTTCCTAGGTTGCACGATTTTCGAATAAAACTGAAGTTAAATTGGGAACATCAATGCACACTGCAATTATTTAATCTCTAACAAAATTCCATTAATATTAGGTGGCTTTAGCTACAAAATATTTAGATTGTCAATCATTTGACAGAAGTCGACAGTGTTTTTTTCGTTGTATATTTTAATAATTTTAAAATCTCTTTGGCAATTTTTGTAACTTATTTAGGTACTTCGGATTTTCTCTTTCATTTTGAAAAGTCGAGCACTTCAAAATTCCTCAAATCACCCGTTGTTTTGTAAAGATTTTTAATGTAAAAGGTATGACAGTGGTTCATTCATCGGGAAATAAACTACAACAACGTTTAGACAACCCAAATGACAAAATTGAAACAAACAAAAAGTCGGGGATTTACGAAATTAGCTGTAAGGACTGTAATCAAAAGTATGTTGGAAAAACTAGACGATCAATTCATACTAGATTCAAAGAGCATATGGCCCATCTCAAATATGATATAACAGATAAATCTAGTGTTGCCTAACGCGTTTGAGAACAACCCTAAAATAGATATTAGCAATTTAAGATTAATTAGGAATGTAACAAATACTAAACAGCTGGATGCATTTGAAAGCTTGGAAATCATGAAGTGTAAAAAATAGTATGAATGGTAACAGAGGGCCTATCCCAAATAGCCCGCTTTATTGGTTAGTGGGTCACGGTTCACCAAACCGTGACAATAATTTAGATATAAATATGGTAGATTGTTAGCATAAGGTTAGTTTTAATCATCTCCAGATGATGCCAACTTGATTGGCATGTCGAATGCAGTATATGGTGTTTTGGTGTTTCGTCAGTGTTATCATGAAGATAATGTGGATGATCAAGAAATTAGCCTTAAAGAAATTGAAAATAGGAATACTGCGATCAATAAATTCAAGAATAACGAGAAGGGTAACATAACTGGTCAAGAGTATAGAAACAAAAAAGAATCAGAGAGAAGGAAACTAAAATCAGATGAGGAAAAAACAAGAGATTGTTATGCGACACTGAGAAGGGAAACATTCATTGGATGAACAATGTGCAATGTGCAGTGTGAAGCAAGCAATATCAAATGGTACCGACAACGTCCTTTGCCAGCTGTTGATTGAGAAAAAAACTAATTAAAAACGTCCAGCCTTGGAATTTTTAAATATTAATAATGGTAGTATGTCAAATGCAGTAAGTATACTAAATGTATGAAATTTAAACAAACTCTGATAAATGGTCAGGACGTTCTGTCCAAAGTAGAAATATGTACAATTCATCATGAAACACTCTGTATAATGTGTACGTTTAAATTGTTTTTCTATAGGTCATAATTTCCGACTAAAATTACACGCAGTTTTACAAAATCAAATTTTTTTCACAATGAAAATATAAATTTTTATGAATTGTATGTAAATTTAAAATACGTTAAACCTCAAAGTCATTCATGTATAATACTATCATTATATTTATGTGTTGGGAGAATGGGTCATTTCGCTATATTAAATTTAGTTAGCAGCTACAAACATAGCAACACTTTAGAATTTACAACTCCATGACATCAGCAGATGAGTGATGACATTTAAAAAAATGCTACTGCTTGCCAACTCTCTCAGGTCTGCCAATCCTAAAACTACTACACAGTTGACAGGTTTTGGTTATTTCTCAGTTACTCTTTTGTAATTATTTTGTCCGAAAATCTAAAAACAGGTCTAAGAATAGCAAATTACATTTCATTATCTTTTTGCTTTTCTTGTGGTTGATATGTAACCACTAATTCGAGGAAAATTATCACTAATGGATTTAACATAACTTTTTGGTTATTAATTGGTTATCATTGAACCATTAAATGGTCATTATGTCTGTTACTAATTTTTGACAAACACTTTCCACAAAATATTTTAATGAATTCAATTAAGTAGTAGTAAATGTATACTACGTAAAATTAAAAATGTCAATAACTCAAATTAACATAACTGACTTGACACCCCTCTCTCCAACCCGATCATCCTTTTCCTTTTGCCGCATGATTCATGTTTGCTTTCAGTAGGCGATAGGACCCACTGTTCACATTCGGCCCTCCTGACTGAATTGTGCAGCTCTGAAAATAAATAACTTAAATTTGCACAGAAATAATCACGATATCTCAACGGCTATTTTATGCACAGAGATAGTCGCAACAATCTCGACGGCAATCTTATGCACAGAGATAGTCACAACTATCTCCACGGCAATCTTATGCACAGAGATAGTCGCAACTATCTCGACGGCTATTTCCTCTACACAGAGATAATCCCGACGGCATCTTTCAGCACAGAGAATGTCTCGACGAGTGTTTCACATCCTCGACGGCACAAAGCATAGCTTCGACGGTACCAGATATACAGAAACTCTCGACGGCACAGAGGTAATCACATATCTTTTATTTAATGCTCATCACAATACGAAGTCTACCTTTTCATATGTTCGGTAGCGTTCATACCAGTATAGGGGATAGACCTTTTGGACCCTGGAATATCGGTCCCTTCCATTTACTAGTGAGTTTGATACTCCTCCATTTTGGTATCAACTTACGACTTGTGTCTGAACTGACAATTGATGATATCTTGACTAACACCAAGTCCCCTTCAGAAAACTCATTTCACTTCGCACGATGACTGTCGAACTCGGACTTTTGTTTAGATTGTGTATCTCTAACTCGGTTACTCACTGTTTTACGCAGTTGGGACATATTAGCAGTTTCTTCCCCATCAATGGAGTCAAAATTATGTGGTCCAGTGCGGTAACCCAGCAACACTTCAGTTGCAGTTGCATTTAATGTACGATTTAATGTATTATTAAGTCCCAGCTGTATATTGTCAATATTTCCGTCCCATTCATCATCGTCTTTATTAGCTCCCATAGTGGACAATGAATCAAGTACAGTCTTATTATATTTCTGACTCAAGTTCGAGAGAGTGGTCGAGTGTAGCGTCGCTCCGTGAAAATTTTGAAAATAATCGGTTAATACTTCAATAAATTATACAAAATTAAACTGGACTGTAGATAATAACTTTTAACAAAACATACTGAAATTTAAAAGAAATCCAACCGCATAAACAATAAAAAAATTAACAAATCAACAACGAAGTGTAAATAGTGCCTTTAAAAATACTGTGATAGTTCCACAGCGAGTGTTAAAAAAAGGGACAGTGTAAAATCCAGGCAAAGACCGTAAGATAGTGACAGGTACCAACATCTGGTTTTAAGTATCAAGGCTGTTACTTGAAAAATTCGTTAGGCAGAAATGTGCGCCGCAATAACGAACGAAGACTTATTTAAACTCATTCAAGGTGGAAACGAACAAATAAAAACGGAAATCAGGGACTTGAGAACCCAGCTTAATAAAGAAATTGAGGCGCTAAAGTCAAAAAATGTGGAGCTAGAGAAGCAAAATCAGGAATTACAAATTAAATTATCCGGTATAGAAAAGAAATTAAAAAAATACAATATTATAGTTTATGGCGTTGTTGAAAGCGAGAACGAAATTGCCAGAGATATTCTAAGCATAATAAATGAAAAACTACATATTGTGTGCTCAATTAGGGACTTTCGAGATATATACAGGACTGGAATAACAATACAAGGAAAAATTCGACCTGTAGTGTTAGAGGTGTTGAGTTATCAATTAAAACTCGATATTCTCGCAAAAGCTAAAGCAAACCATACCGACTTAAAGATTGCTAAAATATACTTTGCGCATGATTACACCACGGAGGAGTATCAAAAAAGAAAATTCCTAAACGGACATCTCAAAGCAGCTAGAGGAAAGAATTATAAAGCAGTTATCAGAAATAACGTATTAGTTGTAAATGGGGAAGAATATTCTTACGATTATTTAAAAAATGGCGGCCAAATAGCTGAAACAGGCGAAAGTCCAGGAAAAATTGTATCCAGCGCACCACCTCCGAGCTCACCACTTATTAAATCCAAAAAATACCTTTAATTTTCCGCCTCAACAAAAGGAAGATAGAAAACGCAGCCTAGAACCAACACCAACAAAGCCTCAAGGAGACAAACCAAAATCAGTTAACACCAGGTCACAAAATCAAAGAAGCATGAGTCGCACAGATTAAAGTCCCTATACAAGATATCCATATTTGAGTGAGATAAACATTTTATAAAAATTTTTTTGATCATTTCAAGTATATTTAGCCAATATCTTTTTTTATTGTGTAGAAAACCTTTTCTTCTCTTTAGTATCTTAGGTTTTTGTTCTTTTTTTGTGTGATCTATGTACAGATCATGTTAGTATGTAATTTGCTCTATTAATAATTATATAATTTAAATAGCTATAATATATCATTATGGACCAGTATATTAGAGACTTTGACTTAGACATTGTAGAGACATGTACCTTGCAGAATTGCAGAGAAGCCAAGGCAGTTGTAGAAATTAATAATAACCTAAATAATTTTAAAATATTGCATAATAATATACGCAGCTTAAATAAAAATCTGGATGAATTTAAAGTATTTTTGCAAAATCTGGAATTAAATATAGACTGTTTAATCTTAACAGAAACATGGAAGCTAGAGGAACCTGACATATTTCATATTAGCGGTTATGATATGATATATAATTTCGGTAACCTTAATCAGAATGATGGGGTTGTAGCTTATATAAAGTCAGAGTTAAATTATGCATATGAAGTAAGTACACTGGATAACCAAAAAATATTACAAATAACAATAAATATAAATAAAAATGATAACATTAACATAATAGCTGTATATATATCCTCCATCAACAGATCCGTATGAATTTAATTCTCACCTACAGAACTATTTGCAATCAATTAACATAAAAAAATATGAATACTACATATTTATAGGAGATATAAATATAGACCTCTTGCAAATGAATGATTATGTAGTTGAGTATATAAATATATTAAATGAATTTGGATTGGTTTCCACGATTAATAGTCCAACTAGGGTTCAAGAAAATCACCAATCCTGTATTGACCACATATTCATTAAAACGAAAAACAATAGTACAGAATACTTACTACCCATAATTATTCAATTTGATATTACAGATCATTATACAACACTATTACAAATTGTATTAGAAAGTCAAAAAAATAATAATGACTGTGAAACCCATATTAAAATACTTGACAATAAAAAGTTGACCACTAAAATAGGGAACCTCTGCTGGGATGCTGTCTACTTAGCAACAAATATTGAATCTGCAGCTAAAAAATTCGTAGAAATTATTATAAATGCGGTTAATGATTGTACTATAACTAAAAAAATCACTAGAAAAAATACTAAAAAAACACAATGGCGTACAAATGGAATATTAAAATCAATAATCACAAAAAATGAACTCTCTAAAAAATTACAAAAAAAACCCAAATAATATGGAAATAAAATTACATTATAAAAATTATAAGAATAAATTAACCACACTTATCAGAAAAACAAAGCAGAATTATTATAAAGAATTAATACACATTAATAAAAATAATACAAAAAATTTATGGAAAGTAGTTCAAGACTTAACAAAAGCAAAAAATAAAAAAACGAAGGTAATGTCGCTAAATTGTGAGGATGATAAACTGCTGGTGGATTTAAAAGATATTGCAAATGAATATAATAAAACCTTTTCAAACATGGGCAAAAAACTTGCCGAAAAAATTAAAAAGAAATAAAAATTATAAAATTAAAAGATTCTCTACCGTAAATTCATTAGTTTTATTACCTACAGATACCCATGAAGTCAAACTTATAATAAATGAATTAAAGAATAATAAAACTCAGGATCAGACCATTTAAAGACCGAGACAATAAAATCAATTTCAGAATTTCTGTTGGAGCCTCTAGTCTTTCTCATAAATAAATGTATGGACTCGGGCTATTGGCCTGAATGTTTCAAAGATTCTCTAATAATACCCATATATAAGAAAGGAGACACTAAAATTGCAAGTAACTATAGGCCTATTTCTTTAATAACCAACTTCAGTAAAATATTCGAAAAAATAATAAAAGTTAGGTTAGTATCATATCTCAACAAATATAATTTACTGTCTAAAAAACAATTTGGATTTAAAGAAAACGTTTCGACTCAGGACGCAATATTGGCCCTCACATCCAGTATCTATTCTTCATTAGATAAAAGTATACCCTGTCTTTGCATATTCATAGATCTTGCCAAAGCATTTGACACTGTAAGCCACCCTTTACTCTTGCAATCACTCCAAGATATTGGAATAAGGCAAGAATGTTTGAAACTGTTTCAAAATTACATAACAAATAGACAGCAGTATGTAAAAGTGGGGGTGTCTACAGTGACAAATTGACAGTTGAATACGGTATACCGCAAGGTACGGTGCTAGGGCCAATATTATTCTCCATCTATATTAATGATTTGTTTAGTTTAACTGACAGAGGAGATATTATTGGATTCGCAGATGATACTGCTATCTTTTATAAAGCCAATACGTGGGAGGAATTAAAAACATTAGTGGAAAATGATTTATGTAATATTAAAAACTGGTTTGATCACAAGTTATTAACAGTTAATATAGATAAAACTAACTACATCCCTTTTAGTTGTAACAAGATAAGTCAACCATCATTTAAATCAATAGATATTGAATTTGAGGGAAACACCTATAGTATATTGCCTGAAACGAAAGTAAAATACCTAGGGTTGTTTATCGATAAACATCTAAAATGGGATCTACATATAACATATGTTATAAAAAAACTGCAAACGGTATTACATAAATTTAGATACTTATGTGACATATTAGACAAAAATAATCTAAAAACAATATACCATGCTTTAGTAGAAAGTCACTTAAATTATGGTATTTTAGCTTGGGGAGCTACCACAAATAACCATATTAAACCTCTTGAAATCCTACAAAAAAGGTTTATCAAATTAATGCTTAAGGAACAAAAAACTTATCCAACAGAACTAGTCTACAGAGATGCAAAAGTATTTGATATAAGACAACTTTTTTACTATAATAGTAACATTAACTATCATAAGAAAAAAACAATATATAATAAATCCTCATGAACATAACACACGAAAAAAGGTTAAATTTATAACCCCATTCATGACGAAAAATATTGGACAAAGATCTCATGTATTCTTGGCACCAAGGTTATATAGCACTATCCCCGATATAGCGAAAATAAACAATATTTTCTCCTTCAAAAGGAAATTAAAAGCTTTAATTGCAACAATCCCTAGAGAAACAATTCATAAATACATTGATATAAAAAATTTCTAAAAAACAAAATACCATCTATATGGGTACATGTCCCTGCAATGACAAGCATTTTAACTTTAATTTAATTTTAATTCTTAATCTTTAAATTTTATTCCATAGTGTGTCTGTATGTGTGTATAGGTATGTATTATTAAACTATATACCCCTGAATTACATGTATGCATGCACAAGTATACTAGCATAATATGTATTATGTATGTATTGCATAATATGTATTATGTATGTATACATGTTTCTTTTTCTCGTAACAAGTGTCCTCGGTCACTTATCGAGTATCTAATTATTTATTTACATACTTTGTTTTGTACATTATATGTAATTTATCACTATTATGTATTATTATTGTTTACTAGTATTCTAAACATTAGAGTAAAATGTAACAATATTATTATTGTACCTAATTATCATTATGTAAATAAACATTATTATTATTATTATATTATTATCGTTCTACATGTCCATTGCCTTTAGGCAATCCGACTGCAATCAGGTGGTGTTGAATGTTCCTCTCATGGCAATACTCTTTAAACTTTTTTGCCACAAACGATTTTCCGCGATCTGTTATGATCCTTTTTGGAGCCCCAAAAATTTTAATAATATTGTCGAGTTCATTGATAACATATTTTGTTTAGAATTGGCTAAATGTATCCACAATGACTACTACGTGAACGTTCCCATGTTTGCTCTTACAAAAGGAACACAAATGATCTGCATTAATTTTGTGAAATGGACGTGGGATTTTTGTTATGGGGTGAAGTTGCCCGGCTCTCTTTCTAGAAGGTGTTTTGAAAAACATACAATTAATTTTTTTTAATATATAAAAGAAATTTGCTTTTTAATGTTTCAAAAATATTTTATTAGAAACTCTACACGTGTTTCGGCTTTTTAGGCCTTTGCCAAGAGTATAGGAAATACTGAGTATTCCCTGTACTCTTGACAAAGGCCTAAAAAAGCCGAAACACGTGTAGAGTTTCTAATAAAATATTTTTGAAACATTAAAAAGCAAATTTCTTTCATATATTTAAAATATTTAATAATGTTTCACAAGGAGCCAACCGCCGAATCAGTTCAGTGTACATACAATTAATGCAAGCTTGAACATATTTTTTTATTATTTTTCCCATTTTCGGAAACCAGAACTTGCTGCTGATCCTTTCAAAGGTTTTATCAACTGAAAAATGTCCAATATCATCGTGATTGAATATCAAAATGTGCCATCTACAAGCCTTTGATAGCACAACTCTATTCTCATGTAGAGTGCGTTTACAGACTCTACCGCCTTTGAGCTCATATTTCTTAAAAATATCTCTATGCGCGTTTCGTTCCTTGCTCAACAGAAGTTCTTTAATATTCTTTATATGTAGATCGGCTTTTGGGTAACTAAAATCCAGTCTCCGTCTTTCAGAATGGTTACACATACGCTTTTTTGACGAAACCTATCAGTATTTCTGCTTAATGCGTCCACATGTGTCATGCGAACACCGGGTTTATGTAGAATTTTGGAATCATATTCTTGAATTTCAAGAATCCAATGACCTATTCTCTGATTTAAGTCCTTCTTTTTAAAAGCATTGCGAACGGCTGAGTAGTCAATATAAATTTTAAATTTAATTCCCATCAAATAGTGTCTGAATCATTTCAAAGATTTCAAAATTGCTAATGCCTCCAATTCAAAAAAATGGTAACGTTGTTCAGCTGGACTGGTAGTTCTACTGTAATAAGCAATGACATATTACCGGTTGTTTTTGACTTGAACTAACATTCCCGCTAAGCCTAATCTACTAGCATCTGTGTAAAGGATCGTATGTCTTTTGTTACTGAATAGGGATAAGATTGGCTCCGTAGTTAGAACATTTTTCAGGCATTCAAAAGCATTCTGCTGTTCAGTAGACCAGGTCTATGGCCGACCTTTTTTTAGTAATTTGGTGAGCGGTTTAGATTTGGTCGCTAATTCAGATACAAATTTGCGAAAATGTCCTGTTAAACCAAGAAATTGTCTGATGTGGTGTACATTGTTGGGCACTGGAAAATTTTCTATGGCTATGATTTTCAAAGGGCTAGGTTGAATCAGACTATCACATATTTTATACCCCAAATACTCGATTTCATTGGCTAAAAATAAACATTTTTTCTAAATTTAGACAGATACCATGAGCGCCCAGGACATCCAGTTTTTCTTTTAAAATCCTTCTTCAAATATAGCAGAAGGTATAAGTATGTCGTCCAAATATACTAGCACTTTGTTGAAACTTAGGTCTCATAGAATGTTGTCTACAGCCCTTTGAAATACGTAAGGATAATTCATAAGCCCAAGGGGCACTCGAACATATACGTATTTTCCTTCGGGTGTTATAAACGCAGTACATGGAATTGAGCATTCAGCTAATTTTATCTAATGGTACTCAGAACGAAAATTTAATATTGTATAATACCTCTGCCCCGACAGTTTATCAATAAGATCTTCTGTTACGAGCAAAGGATAATTTTCTTTCACAGTTTGACGAATTAAAAGTCTAAAATCTACACATAGCCTGGTCTTGTTATTTTTCTTCCTAACCATAATGACTGGACTGGCATATGGGGACTGAGATTAACGAATGGTTCCATTTCGTAACAAATCATTGATAAGTTCTCTTAGGATACCCTTTCCTGTTTTGGACAAACGATACGGATGTTGAATGATTGGAATATCAGACTTTAATTTGATCTGCATTTTCGAACCTGAAATTGTTCCTAATGTTTCAAACTCACTGGAAAAACAAACAGAAAACTGTTCTACAAGATTTGGAACTTGTTGGTAAATTTTTTTATCCTCAATACCTATACGAATAACTTGAATTGATTTTGCTACCTACACTGAGTTCACAGAAGATTTGTCATAAAAAATAAGTTCTGATTTAACGTTAGAATACGAGATATTTGACTGTCGGTAACGTCTTGGCCAATTAAAATGTCTATGTTAAGAATACATACCGGAACTACTAGAAATGTCTCTGTTAACTCCACATTATCCAGGAAAATATTGCAACATACTTCGGCTGTAACTGTAATCTCGAAACCTCCAAATACTGTTAGTGTAATATCATTGTTTAATTTTGCAGTTTTTAACTTCAAATTCTGAACCAAGGTGTAAGAGCAACCAAATATACAACCAAAATCTGGTTGTATTTGGTCCACTAAGGGTGCGGGGAGAGGAGGTGTTCTAGGTGACCTCGAACGAAACCTTTATTGTTTTGTTATCGTACGCATACTTGAAGCACTGCTGAAACTACTACTTGATGAACTGCTACGACGCCTTTTTTTCTATGTCCCATTGTTTGAACTGTCAAAACAACTTTCAAAAAGTTCACTTTTTTTCTTTCACAATTCAACTTTTGTCTGCCATTTTTTTTAAATATCCAACTTCTGATGTTCACTAATTGTTCACAAACACTTTCCACAAAACATTTTAATGAATTCAGTTGATACATTTACTACGTAAAAATGAAAATGTCAAAAACTCAATTTAACATAACCTTGACTTGACGTCCCTCTCGCCAACCCGATCATCCTTTTCCTTTTGCCGCATAATTCATGTTTGTTTTCGGTAGGCGACAGGACCAGCTGTTCACATGTCTATTAAGAATTTTTTTCGCAGTTCGCCATATTTCTTAATGCAAGACGAGTCATCCATCTTACAATTAGATTAACCACGTAACATAACAGACCTCAATTTCTCTCAATTCTACTGTTAAAAAGTACTTACTTTGATATAGAAATACGTAAAAAACTGTAAAAAAATTAGTAAGTACTGAGATATGTGAAAATAAAGATTAGAAACTATTATATTAATTTATTTTAAATGCATTAAATATTTAATAATTGAGGCACGTATGTTTTTCGAAGTATCTGACTTACATTTGCAATAAAAATGCTATTGCCAATAAAATTTGAGTACAGGACACCCGAGCTGATAAATAATGCCGATATTATCGTGTATTGTTGATTTCATCATTGTGAAAGAATAGACCAATCTATATCTGCAGTGAAACAATCTATCACAAGAAAAGGAGTGTAAATATGCACTAAGTAGAAAAGCAACAATATGACAGCATTACAAGCAAGTGGCTGGCTAGGAATTGTTGACATAAAGCCAATGGCTGTAACATACATTTCTATCAATTATATGCCTTAAGAGATTATTTTTCGTTATGATGGCCAAATAATGCGAATTTAGCTATATTTTGTACATAGTTTAGTCAGTATCAGCATATGACTTAATCGCAACCATAGTACAACCCAGCGCAGACATACTATATTAGCCATATTTCTAACTTGTTAGCCATGATGATTTCATGACCGAAAAATCCCTATTTTGGCTGCGTCAACGTTTTAAGAAGTTTTTTAAAATGTCTTCGTGTATGGTGATTATAACCAAAAGAATTTTTCTATAGCTGCCAAAACATTGACGCGGCCAAATTACAACTTGGACTATATTTTAGATTTAATATTAGTGAATCTTTAGTTTATTTCTAAATTATCAACTATTAATATGAATATTGCACTTTCGAGTAAGTAACAAACCCAGTGATACATTTTAATGTTATCCCATGTATTTTCATCTTTTGTTCAAATAATGTCGTGTAAGGCGTACGTGACTATCATCCAGTTGGCTTTATATTCAATAGTAGGTTAGGGGAGAATTAAAATTATTATGCTGATAAATATGTACAATGTACACTGAATATATTATGCAAATAATTTACAATTTATCATATGTGTGGAAAATTAATATCATACGCTGAAAATACTGATTTGCTTTAATTTTATTATTTCAAAATTAATATTATTAAATTATATTCGAGCACACCCTCTTTATTTATATGTGGCTTAATTATACAGACTATGACGAAGAGAATATTTTTTTCTATTTGTTTGATACCTATTCCAGAAGTGGTTTGGAACCATTGATGTATTTCTACCACCTTTAGTAGCACAAAATTGTTAAAAAATAAAAGATGAGTTACTACCAACCAATTTTTGAACTGTTGTCCGTAACTAAAGTTGGTAGTTTGTATTTTATTTAATGCAATAATTTGGGCACCAGTGTGATTTATAGATACTGCGAATTATTTACTAAATATAAATTTCTAGGACCTTTAGTATAATGAAAGTTTCCGAAAACGATAGATTACTATAAAAATAGCTAATTTTTTATTACTTTGTGTAACTATAGTTGGTAAATTGTGGTAATTGTGATTTAGGTATATTTGAATATATTTTGTGCTTCTTTTTTTGAATTATTTACTAGAAAACATATGTATATTTATATTCCTACCGCCTTTAGTAAAATGAAAATATCAGAAAATGACAATTTATAATAATAATAACTAATTTTTCATTACTTTGTATAACAAAAGTTGGTAATTTGTTTTATTTAACGTAATAATATAGTTATGTACCTATTTAAAATTGATATTATATAAAGTCGCAGATACAGTAGACGTTTCTCTATTATGGTTTCCACGGTAACTAAGCGTTTACTTTGTCGCTCGGTGAGCGACAAAGTAAAGGAACGCTCGCTCCTCGGAAAAGTGCAACTTTGCGCTTTCTTTTGGAAGCGCAAAGTTGCGATTTTCGCTCGGTTGTAGAAAAACAATTTTATTTGAGATAATGTTTTCACAGCACACTATTTTGTGTGATTGAATTTTGTGTATTACAGTATAATATCTAATTATTTAGAAGAATTTTGATTTTTCTATTGTGAATTCTCATTGAATTGCAATGTTAAGTTATGGGTATCACTGTAATCGTAAAAAGATGTATTTTATAAATATCGTGATGAGCCATCATTTTGAGATTTGAGAAATATACATTTTTTTAGAAAAACCGATTTTTTTCACTTTTGAAGGCTCCTATGTAAGAGAGTATTTATCATAAAACAATAATTCAATTTTTACAATAGTAAAAAAACACCGTCAGAAACATTTTCTGTAAATCGCAGCATTCTAAATCTAAAATTCTAAATTCTAAAATTAAAATCTTTATTATAAAAAGAAACAAATAATAAATCAAAAAAAAACGTACACTACTATATTTAGAATTCACCATATATTCCAAAAATGTAAAAATATACAAGGTGTTCCATTTAAAATAAGAAATTTGGGGTAATTTCCGGTGAAACCAGTAGTGTTTCTTCTAATGCAATTTTATGTGTTTAACAACATTAAAATTTCATCCATTCATTTCTATAAACAATGAAAATAGACGGGGTGAGTCAAGTTTCATTTACACCCGGTATAGTGTTTTGGTGCAGTATATAATATTTTGGTATTTCGCAGAAAACAACGTCAGTGTTAAAAGCTAAATTATTTATCTGAAGTTGAAAATAATTGAAAGACAGCCAAATAAACCCATTGTTTCATGGAAATTATTTGACCCCACGTGTAAATTTATTAAACATTTTATGTGTTCAGCATACAAAGTGGGTTTATATTGAGAATCGGTCTTTTCATCTCCTAACAAACTTTCTATCAGGTAAGGGATAAACCGTCAGATAATGAAGATCTGCCTTTTCATCAAATTTTAAACATTATCGGATTCTGTTGAGAATTTTATACGAATATTGAAGTATGACTAATTTCAGGGACATGATTTTGTAGATCTAGTAAAAGTAATTCCTAAATTCAACCTGCTCTCGTTACCTGTTCTGCACCTGAAATTGTGATGAATCATGTAATCCAGAGCAGTGGCAGCTGTTCAAGAAATTCATTAGTGATGGTAGTACTGCATGGCATTGGAACACATAACAATCTTGCTCTTGTGATGTTGTGTCAAATGTCTTAGCTAATTGATTCAAGCTGTCAATATATGGTGGGTGAGCTGACAAAACCTCCTATCTTACAATTTTTTGGATTTCGGGTTAAATATGATTTTAGATAGAATTTAATAAATTGTATCAAAAACCGTATTTAACTTGAAATACAGAACATTGTGAGGTAGGAGGTTTTGCCAGATTACCCACGATTTCATTTGTATTGTACAGAATATAAAATAAATATACTCCACAGGAATTGGACAACTCCCGGATTCAAAGCCGAAGCTGCAAGGGCGAGGGTTACACTTACGAAAAAATGCGAACACAACCATCCTCACCGCAGGTATAACTTGCCTTTCTTTCTTAGCATCACGATCTTCATCTATCTGCTGAAAGATGAATTATTTACGTTCGTGTAGTTAGGTTAGGTTTTTTGTGGGTGAGTTCTTCTGAGCCCTCCACTACGGTCATCAGTAGGCCTATTATGGATCACTCCTAATAATATTTCACCCAAGAAGTTCAGACTCTTAATGAAACTGGTTGGTAACTTCATTGAGATCCTCTGGCAGCAGTTGCCCTTTGCCAAATATTGAGAAACAGATCATTTCCATAACAGGACAGGTTATAAGATATTGTCTATCTTCTCATCGTCATCCAGGCAGTGTAGTTGCGTACTTCGACTTGGTAATTACCTGAGAATTTTCTAAGGAAGGAACCTAATAATATAATAAATTTTTCGATGTTTCACAGACTGTAAGTATGCAAAATTTTTATTATTTGGCATTATTTTGTGACGGCAGGTCTTGCAGTTGATATTAGAAACCTCTACACGCCACACGTAGCTACGGTAGATCAAAATGTTAATAACACCATCCTGACAGGCCACAATGAATTCCTTGGTCTGCGACTTAAGCCCGGCTGACTTTAGAAAAGCGAATGTCAGCCTGGTCGATAAACTCAATGTTTCTACATTCTTATAAAAGACACTATATTGGAGTTAATCGACGTACTGCCGAAACAGACTTTCCCATTCATCAGCTCTGATTCAAGTTTTCAGGCGATTCGGCTCAGTGACTGACTACACCAGCACATCGCCGGCCTTCTCGCCTACGAGATTGAGTTCACCTGCGGCTCTGTTTGCTGCCTTAAACCATCCTGCTCCCTTTCCTGCAGTGTCATGATATTTTATAAACTGCAAGAGGGAATCTGAGCACCTGAGGATATTACATACCATGCTCAATATTATTCTGCCATGCGTACACTTCAGGCTCAAGAGTCCTCTGTTCCCTCATTGACGTGGGAGATACACACGAGGAACGGACGATCTAGGATAAATACTTCTGTAACCATTCATCATCTTGCGGGTATCTCTGTCTAATTTTTGCAGCTCAGCTACCGTCCACGTCACTACTCTAAAGAAGTAGGGCAGAACTAGAACCGGAAGCATGTACTTGCTCCATACTTCTTACCCGACCTTTCAACGATTTTTATCTTCTGTTTGCTGCGTTTACAATGAGAGTGTCCACATTCGAGATAAATACGTACTGCGTATTTTTCAAAAAGCTTGACGTAATAAGACTGAATCATATAGATATTTTCTCTAAGCAGTACTGAGCATTTTCTGTCGCGTGGCATAAACCAGAATCTAATTTGTTTTGCACATACGGTAGAACAATTATTCAAATATGTTAATTCAAGGTCAGCTTATTTATAGTAGAATTATTTTAGTACAGAACATATTAATACAATTGAATATTTCCAAGATTCACTTTTTTATTTAATTGAAGATGTCTGTAAAGGACTTTTTTTGAAGGTAAACGAATACTGATAACTGGAGGAAGTGGTTTTATAGGGAAAGTTTTGATTGAAAAATTGTTAAGATCATGCGATGGAATTGATAATATTTATGTGTTGTTGAGAAAAAAGAAAAACCAGACACCCGAGCAAAGACTTAAAATTATTACTGACAACTCTGTGAGTATTAAAGTTTTAATAAAATTTTACAAAACTTTCCATTTAACCATCTTGTATATGTGTTTATTTATTTGCATTTTTTTTGTTACTACACGATTAACAAAATAATTAAAGACTGTTATACAATATTCTGCGCCTAAAAGATTTGTCAGAAGTTTTTTTTTTTAATTAAGATTTCCACAGTGAATATCTACTAGATATCTGTAACGCACATTCAATATCCATATGCGTGTGAGATATCCATAATATACAGGGTGTAACTTAAGTACATTAAAATATTTGAGACTGATATTCTTTAGCCAATTTTAAGAAAAAAATTTCATATAAATGTAAAATTGTTATGGTGCAAAGATTAAATTGGAAGTGCAAAATCTGCACAGCCAAAGATGCTCAGTCAAATCCAGATGAAAATACGATTATGCAAATTGTTATTAAAGAAAACGAGTGCATCAAACGTGAAGTTGATTTGTTGATTTGTTGAAAAATGTTGTAGAAGATGCTGTGACCTCTTCTTTTCATTTTTTTAGGATAATTAATTTGTGAATGTTACGGTTATTGTGGGCTAGTGAATACTAAATTTTTATAAATCTACCCGGTGTTAAATATGGCCTAAAGTTATGGGTTAGCAAAAAAAAACTCTACAAGCGGTTTTTGTGTGTCGAGGAGAGCACGGGTGAAATTCGAAGAAGTGGGGCCCATATCACGTAGAAATCAAAAATATTAAAAGTAGATTAAATATATGATATGTTTATTACAAACTACTTATTACATTATAATATAAAACATATAAGTAGAGAAAAATCGAATATACGAAAAGATATAAAAATATAAACAGTAAAGTTATGCCTTAATCTTAAAAGAATATCAAACTTTGAAATGGGAAAAGTTAAGAACTTTAGTCTTAAACTTGCATTAAATCTGCATTTGGCAACTAAAACTGTCTCTAAAAATCAGTCTTAAAACTGTACCAAAAAAACCTAAATTGACACAAATTTATCGTAGCGGAATTATTTGCAATTTAATGAAAATATAGCCTTACCTTATTGGTATAAATAACGTTTTTACATCTCTTTAACGTGAGTTAAATTAAATCCTTAAGTCCGTCGAAGACGAACACTTAAAACAATCGTTAAATATTATTTATGACTAAATCAAACACGTTAATGCGTTATTCTATCAAGCAGATAGAAACGAAAGAGGACAAAGCTAGCTCTCACTCCTTTCTCGAGACCTGTGTTTCTAATACCACGACAAGTGTCGACAATCGATTATTTCTGGTTGACAATACTGGCTCAAACAATTCAAGAAATTGGCTTACTATCTTTATTAAATGCAAACATATAGTTGGTGACCTTAATCCCTTTAGTGTAAATCATACAACCTTTAATTTTTAACAAAAAGAAATAGGAAAAGACAAACGGTCATTGTAATTCGGGAATACGATGAAATCGCTAAGTCTATGCTTACTACATGTGTACGAACGCCTTTGCATTATTGTAGTCCAGTTCAAAATATTTAAATTCTTGGCAAGAATAGCACGGTTCTTTAATCAGATTGAGGAAGCATTTTAACATTTGATATTTATTAAACCTTGTAACGTGAAATAAACATGAAACTGTTACAAAGATAAGAATTACAGATTTCTGCTACAAAAAAGAAAGATTATCTCATTTAACAAATAAAACTGCAAGTTTTCAAAATCAAATCAAATCAAATTCCAATAAGACAGAGTCATATGCCAGTTTTAGAAGTGTAGTAAAAAGAGCACACAAAGACGACAAACAAGAACCAGCTGTTTTAATAATAAAATCTCACGAAGAAAACACAATTCAGAAATATGCTCTGTAAATTTGGATTAAGTAAATTACAATCGCTTAATTTTAGGACAAATAATGTGGCTATTTGCTGTTATTAAGGATGTCGGTAACAGGGGGTTTTAAGGATATTTTTATTACTTTCTTTACTTACCTGAAAGTTACCAACAATATGAGAAAACTGTTGTCCTCTCAGATTCTAGTTTTTTCTTCGGCTTATTTTTAAATCACTCTCTTCAATTGGCTAAAAGTCATTAGATCTAGCAAGCTGTGGTATATTTGGCACCCAACGTGGGGCCAAAATATACTACGCCTTATATTCCTAGTTAGGGCGATCATTTTCAGGGGTCGTGTTGTATTGGAAATTGAAATAAATAACCACCCCCGGATTATTATAGTAATAAATTATTAGTATTCAAAAATTTTTAAAGAAGAATTATTATCTCTCAAATCCTGACAAAAATCTCCCCCCTAACACCACACTCTTATTATTTTCTAATAATTAATACAAACAAGGGTGGCGTGCTACAAGTCTCTGAAAACGTTCACATATTTTAAGTATGCACTAATTACATCTGTCGATATTGAATGATCCTTTTCACAATCCAATTGAATTTTTAATGAGAGACGCCGGAGATTAACTCCGCAACATTTACAGCAAACATTAATAATATATTCAATTCTTGTGTCGCTAGTTAAAAATACATGTGTGTGTTATTGCTACATTCACAAAAACTTTCAGCCCTCTTCGTATTAACTTTGGATTTTACCGAACTCGTCAAAGCCACAGGTAAGATAATTCATATATGCATGAATATGTTTACGCTGTGATACATCACTTGGAAGCAATCCTGGAATTGACGTCATTTATCGCTACCTCTCGATCTGTAATTATAAATGAAGCTGCATAATGAAACTGAATACTTGATTCTATAAATAAATAAATATTAAAGCAGTGTGCGTACGTTATATTACTAACGCAACAATTAGACTCTGGCATGTCTCCAAAATCTCCGCAGTCTACATATGACCTTTCTCCATGGCGGCGGCGACTTCTCTTGTGCCCGTCATGAGCCCATAAACAGTATCAGAATTTATTACTGAAAATTGTCCAAATCCATTCTTTATTCCGCTAAGAACATTTTTGGCATCCCTCAAATGTCACTTTTCGGCCGAATTTTAATTATACATACACAGAGCAAAAAATACTCATATATTTAATTATTGTAAAATTTTGATTTTCAAGGGGGTTTTAAAAACTTGTACCTACACCGTTATATCTATGATTTTATAAGTAATGTAAGAAGTAATCAGAAATAAGTACATAAATAAATATTTCTGATAAAGTCTATAAATATTTATATATTTTCCCAAGATTTTAGTTATAAAAGAAACTTTTTGTGAGCAAAATGAATACATTATACAACTGAATTGTATTTTACAGTTGTTTGATAAAATCAAGAAGGTCAGGCCAGAAGATCTTAAAAAGTTGATTCCGATTCATGGAGATGTAAAAGAATGTAAACTAGGTTAGTACTCTTCTTTTATCTTAAAAGATAGCTTCTTTATGACGTTATTAATATAACTAGACACCGAACAATTTCCGTGCGTGCTGGACCGGCATATGGTGTAAAAGACAATGACATTATTTGTACGGAACAATTAAAATACGTACCTCGAGTATCTTATCATTTCTTGAAACCTCCTGTACTGTGTTCAAGGCATTAGTATATATTGCAAGGCATGGGCCAGATTTGTTACATAAATTATATTGGGATACGTGTATCGTAGAAGCCTGGCGGCTTTACACACACACTTTGTCCTAGGATAGATATAACAAGAGGTGTAATAAATAACAAATTGACAAATTTTGAAATGGCCCTTGGGGATCAGTCCTGCTTGATGTAAAACTAAGATATGTCAAAGATGAGTTATACAGGGTGTTTTATAAGTCAATTTCAAAAAATAGTCATTAATAAACTATTTTTATATTCCATGATATGAAAAATATCCATTAAAAAAGCGGTTCAGAATACAGTTTGTGCCGCCATACTAAATTTTAAAAACATAAATTTACTGTGTTGGAATTGTCGCACAACAAAACAGACGTTAATTTAAAAAATAGGTGCATAGACTATTATTTTTTTTCAACTACTAATTTGTTGAATTTTGTCAAATCAAACTAAAAAATAGCACATTTTATTTTTAACTATTATCGAATTGTAATTCTAACCCAATAGTAGTTCGCTGTACTGTTATAAACAAAATGGTCAGGATACTATTTAATTTGTTGTTCTACAAGATATTACAATTACTAAACCACTATTTGCTTGTGAACAAATATATTTGTTATAGGACCAAAAAAAAGGTTATTTACTTAACTAACTAAATTTCTTGTTCAAAATAACAATAAAAATTGTAAAATTTGTTTGACTAATCTTTTCTACTTTCACTATACAATAAAAATTGTATAGTGACAAAATTTTTTGACAATTTTTTTCTGGTTGATTTAACTATATGAAACTGATACGAGCGATTTCATATCCTCTTCCTGGTTGATTTAACCAATCATTTCCGTTGAGAATAGTTGATTTATATATTGTGGAATGTTTTTTATATAAAAAAAAGACAAAAAAGCAATAAGGAATTACAAAAAAATAGCCTAATTTTTGGGTTTACAAAATAGGCAAGATGCATGCATTTTAGAAATACATTAATTTATTTTATTTTCATGATATGTATTAAATAAATTCAGAGTAACCACGGAATCATGAACGCTACACTATTGGCCTGACGTTATACCGCAGAACTTTGGCTTTTAATTAAATTGCACTGTTAAATCTCGCGTTTATTTATTATTTATTCTAGGTTTTTATTGCTATATTTGTACACTTAAAAGGATTTATAAATATTGTATTATATTTATTTTCACTCTTCATGGTAGAACATAAAAATGGCATCGTATTTTAATTTGTAAACATAAACGGCGAGTATAACTGTATTCACTAGTTGCAAACTTATGCAGTCTGACGTCACACCGCACCTGGTGGGAGATATGCATCGTTCAAACGTGTTTAAATTGGTGGACCAAAGTTAATATTTCTTTTAAGGTTTAATCCAAACAAAAAAAAATATGTGTATATATATATATATATATATATATATATATATATATATATATATATATATATATATATATATATATATATATATATATATATATATATATATATAAAACAACAAATTTTTTAGTGGTCTGTCCATCTATGATTTCAAAAAAATGTTTGCATCTTGCCTGTTATACCCTACACATGGGGCACTGATTTAGACGGTACTCAGTGTCTGTCTTGGCCAATGTAGAAACCAATATAACGAATATCAACGCAATGAAGGATGAAAATAAATAACAAACAGAAGAATCTCTGCTTGAAAGTAATAACATAAAACACATCGCATAAATTAAACAACCCTCAAATTCAAAGCCAGAGCTGCACGGGTGGGTATTACACTGTTAAGAAAACACAGACACACAACTACTCCCTTCAGAGTCGAAGCTAGGGTTTGACCGGGAAGCCGGCAGACACTAACACCAGCTACGTTCGTCACTCGATACCCTAGCCCACTGCGCTACCGAGCTCGGTAAAAAATATAGAAAGATAACAAACAAAATTATTGTCGATGATGAATACACGATGAAAACAACCATTTCCTCCACAAAGTACATAAATTCTACTGAATAGCTTGTCAGCAATAGGCACTCATATTAGTAGTTTAATTATTTGCGTTGTAAACATTTATTTTAATCAAATTTCGAGTAAAACTTCATAAAAACGTGTATTTGTATTCTAAAAAGTCAATTTTTCTTGTGGGAAGTGATTCCCCGTATTCCATGCGGGAAGAAGTGACTCTTCGCATTCGTTTTGCGTTTGATAAAGCCAACTTTCGATATGTTAACAGAAAAAACGTTATTTTAGTTAATAAATTTTAATCTTATTTTTCTCAAACGTTTTCCAGTAGAATAATAGAAAATATCTAGGAATACGTAAGGGCAAAAAATGTTAGCAATATTTACAAAGTTGCAGTCGTTATTCAGTTCTTCCTCTCCACCCTCAATTAGGATATGGAAAAAATATGAGGAGTTGATGAATTAATTAATCATTTTCAGGATTAAGTGTAGAAAATACACAAATAATAATTGACAGAGTTAACATAGTTTACCATGCAGCTGCCTCTGTGCGGTTTGATGATTTTTTAAAAGATGCAATATTACTAAATACACGAGGAACCAGAGAAATAGTGGATTTATCACTCAAAATTAAAAATTTGGTAGCATTTATTCACATTTCGACTACATATTGTAACACTGATAGAAGAATAATTGAGGAACAAATTTATCCACCACATGCTGACTGGAGGAATTCTATAAAAATAGCCGAAGAAGTTGATCGACACGCCCTTGATATCTTAGCTCCTAAATATATGGAGCCATTGCCAAATACATACACATTTGCAAAATCATTGGCAGAACATGTCGTCAATGATTTATGTAAAGGAAAGTTACCAGCAGTTATTTTTAGACCTTCAGTTGGTAAGTTTTTATTATTCATAAATAGACCGCGGACAAAATTTCAATTATACATTCACATTAGCTGTAAAGTATTATGTAGAAATAAATAATTTATTACCAGCAAAATATTTAAAAAACATCAATCGGCAAAATCCAGACCAATATTTAACAGTTATTGTATGAATATTAGTTGTTTGCTCATTTGGTAAACTGCACTGTTAAAAATTCTATTAGTAAACAACTTTCAAGGCGGGTCTAATAAACACATTTCATTGGCATTTCAAATATATGTAACTATTGGATTAAGTGAGGCAGTGAATACGAAACCCACCGAAATGGAAACTACAGAAGATGCAGTTGAATGTTTTATTAATAAACATTTACAGTAAATGATGAATGCATTCTCCCTGGTGCTCTGTACAATGTTTCTAAGTTACCTAAGTTACTGGAAAACTTTTTTTAGCATCGCTAATGTCATAGCGTTCACTTGTGCAGTTATTCGCTCTTTCAACTCTTCTAAAAACCCGTGGTGGAGTTTTAAAAAATTGGGTGCTCAAATAGCCCCATAAAATGAAATTCGCGGTGTTGCGAGGAAGCCATATGCTAATTGAGATCCAGCAGAACTATTCTTCCACTTCCAGCAATGCAATAAATTGCCAGATAATATCGCGACAATGTGTCGCGATAATTGTGGGACCACAATTCGTTTCCTGGACAAGACGCACCACACCATTATTTTTTCTGGTTGGAGATTAGTCTCACGATATGATCTCGGATTTTCACTGAGCCAAATTTGATAACTATTTGCATTAATGCAGCCAGGAAGATGAAACCAGTCCTCCTCTGAAAATAAGGTGATTTCCAGAATATCAATTCTGTTCCGACAAAACGAATAAGCCACTGATAGAAATGAAATCGCCGTGGCATATTGAAGGGCTTCAATTCCTGCATTAATATAATTCCGGCACATTTATTAGACTAGACTAGCTTGTACACATCAACATCTAGATAACTGAATGCGGCTAATATGTTGTAACTAATCTAAACCTGTTATCTACACTCTCAGTTTACCATATAAACCGTTACACCCCCACTCACTGAGGCAGTGCGACGTGAACTTCGGGTTGTGTTTTCGCGGCCCCACTTCAAAGACAGCATCTCAGATGATCATTCCAGTTGCGGGCTTAAGCCTGTCGTCCACTTATGCAAGACGTGACAAAACTACGCAAAGCGCGGCGCCGAATTTTTCAAGTGCGCGCGCACATATGTTCGTATGTTCACAGGTGCTGACTCTTTTAATTTAATTTAGTTGGTACACGAGGTGATAAATCTGTTCACAAAACACTCTGAGAATGTTCAGAAACGAACGAACTTGGAAAATGTTTCTACCGACTTCCGCTCACTGCTGCAACGCGAGGCGCACTAAAAAATATTTCCTTCGCGAAATACCGTGGACCGATGGATACAAAACAATCTGGAACTTTATTGCAAATGCTGTTATCTTGTGTACACAAAAATCTAACGTTTTAAAACTTTCAGTATTTTAGATACTCTTTAGTTACGTCTGCAGACGTGGAATGGTCGTTTTTAGACTACAAATGGATTTATAATGACAGGCGCCGGAATCTAACTCCAAATCATTTAGAACAATTATTAATAATTTACTTATTCTAATATCAAAAAAATAATTGTTACAGTACAATAGTGTCTTTTACTAAATGTTCTGCGTGCATCTAATGTTAAGGATTACAAGAATCTCCAGTCAAAACATATTGTCTATTTTGTATTGTTTTGCATTTTTGCACATGAAAATATTGACTAGCTGATTACCCCACTATTGTTCGCGAAATGACTATCTGAGATGCAGTCTTTAGTTATAATCACAAACAAAATTAGGGTCAATTTGTCAATGCTTCGAACTTGTTATGTTCTCGTCAGTATGCCATAAGTAATGGAAAAGACAAATAATAATAACAAACCAGGCTAGCCTAAAGCAGACTAAGCAAGGCAGACATAGTGAGTGATAAGTGTATCCCTCTGGTGGTCAGTGCTACTACCCGTCAGACATCATTGATGTCTTAGTGACCGATAGCGACAAAGCAGATACCAAGAACTGTGACCTCTAACCCTGGTGGGCTAAACTATATACTGAATAAGACTTACAGGAAGCAACTACTCAGCGGGCAAAAGCCCCGACCTGCGTTGAATTAAACCTGCAAATCTTGTTTGGTAGCTAAAATCATTTGTCAATTCCTCACTAGACATACACCGGTTTCGAACTTGTTATGTTCTCGTCAGTATGCCATAAGTAATGGAAGAGACAAATAATAATAGCAAACCAGGCTAGCCTAAAGCAGACAGACATAGTGAGTGATAAGTGTATCCCTCTGGTGGTCAGTGCTACTACCCATCAGACATCATTGATGTCTTAGTGACTGATAGCGACATTACTTATGGCATACATACGAGAACATAACAAGTTCGAAACCGGTCTATGGCTAGTGAGGAATTGACAAATAATTTTAGCTACCAAACAAGACTTACAGCTTTAATTCAATGCAGGTCGGGGCTTTCGTCCACTGTGTAGTTGTTTCCTGTAAGTCTTATTCAGTATATAGTTTAGCCCACCAGAGCTAGAGGTCACAGCTCTTGGTACCTGCTGTTTTGTTTTATTTTTGAAACCACCGAAACTGAATAATTTTTTCCAAAAATTTTATACCATTTAAAACGGAGCACCTTCTATAATTATTTTTATATTTTTTTAGTTGTTTCTACTTTTGAGGATCCAGTTGCCGGCTGGATTGATAATTTTAATGGCCCTGTGGGACTTTTAACTGCTGGAGGAAAAGGTATAATATATACACTTTAAATATGTAAAGAAACGCAAAAATGCTATAACAATAAAGAAATTCTTGTAAAAATTCGTAAGATTTTTTAAAAGGTACTTTTTTATTTTTGAAAATTTTTATGTCAAATCTGTGACGTATTTCTTTAAAATCAAACAATTTCTTTAAATATCAGTGTACTAGTTTTTTACCTAATACCTATAAATTAGATCTCTAAAATTATTTGATTTGAAGTTACTTCAATAAAATCAACAACTGATGGCTTCAAAAATGTTTAAAGATTATAAAATTCTACGAGAATAGAGAAATTACCATTCTCACAAACACCTCAAATCGTGGAATCGTAGGTTGACACTCTAGGTAACAGTTTCTCCCTACTTTATTAACTAATTAATAATTAATAATAATAAACTTAATGAAGAACTTAACCAAAATCACAATTAAACTCTTAGAAATCACTACTTTATTCTCTAAATTATTTCTTCTTTACTTGCTCGATTCCAAATTAAGACTGAGCTCCTGCACCCATTATGTGCTTTATATATCCATCCGTGTATAGTCTAGAACTTTCTTGAACATTCCCAGACCTTCTCGAACAGTTATAGTTCCGTCTTGATAAGTCTAGAGTTCCATGGAAATTTACTTCGGTTTAATACTGGTTACGATATCTCGCAACCAGTAGAACCAGTAATCTACACCATTGGCGTAACAATATTTAGAAGTAAAATTCCTATAACAAGAAAAAACACTGACAATATTCTTAAATTAAAGACAGCCTAGAATTGAGATAAAATACAATTACAAATGTATTAGTTTAGTTATAAATTAAACAGGTCGATACCCATGGTAAAACATTCATATATGTGAACTATCAAAATTATATTATGATCTGCAATAAAGTTCCACGAAACGCTTTGTATATGAGCGAATAAATTTTTCTGATTAAATAAAATCCTGAATTACATTTACTATATTTTTTTTATCCAAAGTCTGTTTGACTGGGCCAAATTCCGTAGTAATTCAATGGTGTCAGACATGAGCCAACTTATAACTGTGCAAAAATCCTCATCGGGCACTACCGTAATATAAAAAACGCAAAATCACAAGTTAAAAGGTACTAATTGATCACGTGGTTTACGATCATTTATGAAGGCTCTAATGCATTTATGGTTTCATTACAGCGCACTTATTTGCTCGCAATAATTAATATAACAATTGTAAATGTTATATAGTGTTTAGAAAAGTGCTTACCTTTCAACTATCTTGTATATATGACAAAGGCTCAGGGAGGACATGTGGGAACATTTGCATGAGCAAAACAGTTTTTATATTTTCTCCTGTCTCCTTCATTGCGTAAAAACATTTGTATACAGCGAAAACGATTGTTCAACATCGACGGAGGTGATATTAACAGACTTAAACAAAATTGTAAATTATCAACTGAAAGATGTTTCTCACTGAGATCGATTAATATCACATAATTTTGCATATCCTTGATTATTATTATGAGTTCTTCTAGGCTCACCCATACTAGCTTTACATCACTTTACAGCATTTTATTGCCTTCAGTGTCGCCTGACTGTCTGGGACCACGTATATCTGTTTGTTTGTGTAAGCTCTCTTTAGGTTTTCACGAGCACACTGTAGGATTACGTATATTTCGGCCTGGAATACTGTACTGTGGTTCCCAAGTGCATTGCTAAGGCTTGCACTGTGTATATCAAACCCTGTTCCTTATTTCAGTCCTGGACCCATCTGTGTATCAGGTCAGTCCTCTATTAAGCAATGGAAGGGAGATACATCTCCCCTTCCATTGCTCTCGATCTGGCATGAATACCTCGAAAGAATTGTGGAAGGAATATTTGGGAGCCATGTGGTCTGACAAGATTTCATGGAAGGGGTCTGCTTGATTCTCTCATGATTTGAGTGAAAGCTAGAATGCATCAGCTCCCATGAATTTTGCAGCCTGAGAAGTTCCACCCTTGTGTCTCCGTGTATTGCTATGTGTAGTGTAGAGAGGTTTAATGGTGCTCCCAGTGTAATTGAGAGTCTTACAACCATTGTGTAGAACCAATTCACCATAATAAACTTAAGTCCCCAAGTTTTGGCACAGATTCATCTATTACCGTTGGAGTAATTTCCGATTTCCGTTTTAATTTTGCGATGTGCTGGTTTCAGATAAATTTGGAGTAAATCATGGTTCCAAAATACTTTACCACCCTAGACATTGTTATGTCTTCACCTAAGAGTCTTAGAGGAGTTAAAAACCTCTACGTTTATTCTCCTGGTGAGTGGAATAACGGTGTTTTTTTGGGGACTTATAATGAGTATGTCCTTCTTGACTCATTCCTTAGTGACGTTTAGAGCTTTTTGCATTAATTCACTAACCGTGCTGTTAAATTTACCCCTTATTCTGATGACTATATCGTTAACATAGTCTTGAACGGTAAATCCAAGGCCAAGGGCCTCGAGAAGCTCGTTCACTACAAAATTCCACAAGAGAGGAGAGAGCACCCTCCCCTGTGGGCAACCCTTCGCCACAAGCTCCAAGAGTCTTACCAAGCATAGATATGAATAGCACTTTTTCGTATATTCGCGACCCATCTACAAAGTGAGTCCATCCCACGTACTCTGGTAGCTCTTTTAATTGAAGAGAAAGATGTGTTGGCGAAGTCTCCTCGATATTAAGGAGAGCTCCCAGCCCAATCTCCTTTTTTCTCAGCGCTTCCTCCATCCTCCTAATTAAATGGTGGAGTGCTCTGTTTCTGTTGACTTTCCTTGTTGGTATGCATATTGGTCTGTGTGTACTGATTCCCGAACCAGTGCACCATCCCTAATGTGTCTGTCCAGAAGTTTTTCGAAGGTCTGAGGTATAAATAACATAACACTGAGAGTGAGAGGCTTTCCGGGCTTTGGGTATAAATACCAATAGGTTTCCATACCTTCGGTATGTGGCCCAGAGCCAGACGTGCTCTGAGTATTGTTCCAAGTTTTTTTAGCATCAAGTCCGTTCTCTGTTGCAGCAACTATTTATGGTATTATATGAATATATTAAAATATCCATTCGTCCATATTTTTCAGGTTTATTAAAAATGTATTATGGTAAACCAGATGAAGGGAACGATTTCATTCCAGTCGATGTATTGATTAAGATGCTACTTTTGGTTACATTAAAAACAGCTGTGAAGAGGTAAGTTCATTTAAAGAAATACTATTTAGCTATTTAGCAAGAAACTTACAAAAACTAGGTAATTTCTCAAATATCCAAATAATATTTCTTTAACTATACATAAAAACAAATAAAAATATATCACATTTAAATAAAGGGTGCGTTTATTTATTTTAAACAAAATATGCTATAAGTATACTATATACCTGGCTAAGTTTTTCGTCTCGCCTTCTAAAAGAAATAATGAAATGAAATTTATGTATGCATTTTATTATCGTATGTCATAAATGGCATGTATAAGTACGGTCAGAAATATTTTCTGAAAAGAATATTGAATTAGTACATCCCGTATTGCAATGTTATCTAATATTATATGTCCGTGCGTGCGTGTTTTTGTATGATGAGATCAGTTTCATATTTTCTGTACCAAAAGATGCGCAATTAAAATTAAAAATCGACGTGTCCGACATTTTCTTCGATAACCTTGTATCCATACTTTTGTTACACGCGAGTAATATCATTGTGATGAATGAATGGCTATTGTTTATATCAGCACTTGCTGTGGTAGTCAAATTGTAACTATATATACCACTGTATTCCAAATTAAGACTCAGTTACTATCATTCCTCTCCTGTCGCTTAACGAATTACTTCAGTTTATTTGTGTTTACTTTAACTTGTGTTTTTTATAATAAAATAAAATTTTTTAAAAACCAAGTTCGAGTTTCAAGTTATTTAATTGGCGCAGTCGGGTCGGATTTGTCAGTCGGTCCATCTATCGTAGATAATTACGTTTTGTCGTAATTCCGACGTATTTTTTCAAAAATTTTAGACAAATCAAAGAACTTTCATTCCTAATAATTAATTCATCCAAGTGTACAAGTGCATCGTGCATCTTTTTCAAATTACTCTATCGAAGAAGAATCTGGAGAAGACATATTGGGCTGAATTAAGTAGGTTCAATCCGCAGGTGAACTGAGTAGCTTGCCAGAAGAAACAGGAAGGAAGGTAGAACTCCGGTACAGCAAACACCGTAAGCATCGCAGATCATTGTGATCAACCCCAGTCCATCGTGGACAACACCCCCGAAGATTGTTGGATTTGCAAGGTAGGACCTTTCATATCTATTAAAAGAAAGTCTGGTCATCGTCAAATTTAACGCCAACAATTTTGCGTTCGAACTCTATCGAAGAGACCTCGAACATATTTAAGAAATATTTAAAGAAGAATTTAAATACTGAAATATTTTTCCATATTATCCTTTTTATTTCCTTTAAGTTTATATTTTTGAAAAATATAATTTTTAATATATATTTAAATATTATTTCATATTGAAATAGTCAAAGTAATTATATACTATTACTTTTTTAGTAAATTTTACACTTATATTTTATTGCTATTGTTTTTTTTTCTTTTCGAAAAAAAATATACACTTATATTAAAATCAATTTAATTAATTAGTTTATGGAAAATTTGTTAAGTGATCTATTAGAAAAATCTTTAATTTTATCAGATACCAAATTAGAAAAAATGGCAACTGGAAGTCAAGTATCACAACCAAATTTTACAGTTTTACAAGCCTATGCAAACACAATTGGTAATTACAATGGTGATGAACATAGCTTAGAAATTTTTATATGTGCATGTGATCAATTTATTGAACTTTATCGCTCTAACGATGAGACTTTAAACAAATATTTGCTAAGAGTTATTTTAGGTAAATTAACCGAAAGAGCTCAAATTTTAATAGGTTCCAGGTTAGAACTACGAACTTGGGAACAAATAAAAATTGCTTTGAGAATAAGTTTTGGTGATCACAGAAGTTTAGATTGCTTAGAACAAAATTTATTAACTTTAAAACCATACAAAAATGAACACCCTATACAATTTGCACAAAGAATTCAATTAGCACGTAGTAAAGTTGCTTTTAAAATTAACAGTCTTTCAGACACAGAAATGCCTATGACTACAAAATTAATTTATTTAAATCAATATGATTCGCTTTCACTAAAAACATATCTACGTAATTTGCCTGACAGATTACAAGACAAAATCGATCTACAAAAACCTGATTGTCTCGAAACAGCAATGGCATATACTATTGACGACGAAAATTTTAAACAAACAAAAAATTTAACTACAACTTTACAAAGTGACCCAGGTAATCAAAATAATCAATCAGTGCCTAATTACAATCATAGACAATCATACTCGCAACCACAATTTAAACAAAATTTACCACCATCACATAAACCATTTTATAATAACAATAATTTTAATCAACCTCGTAATATGCAAAATTTTAATCAACCTCGTAATATGCAAAATTATAATCAACCTCGTAATATACCAAATTTCCAACAACAAATGTATACAAAACCAGTATTCCCTAGTCAACCAATAAATGTTCAACCCAGACAAATTCCACATAGGTTCCCCACAAACCAGCAAGTTTTTGGTAGACCCCAAAACAATTTTAAACCTAATAAATTTTCTAATCAAAATCAATTTACACCCGAACCAATGTCCACTCAATCGAGAGTACCCAGTAATTTTAACAGAACAAATTTTAATTCAAATAGAGAAGTACATAATTTCGCGGATACTGAAGACTATCACGAAAATCAAAATCAATATCAATATTCAGAAATTGAGGAAGAAAATTATTTAGCCTGTCCAGATCCACCATTTGATTATTCAACTAATTACGATTATGTTGATTATACTGCTAATCAACCAGACGACATAAATTTAAATGATCCAAATTTTCAACAGGACCGTGTAATACACGATCAGACCTAATTGAAATGAATTCGGCTGTAGTAAATTCTTTACCCTATGTACAAATATATAATCCAAATATTAAATTATTAATCGACACAGGAGCTTTTACATCAATTTTAAAACCATCTATTGCAGAAAATTATTTCCCTGATTTAATATATCACAATCCTTCTAGTCTAAAAACATCATTAGGAGAAAAAGAAATTAGATATCGAGCTACGATACCAGCTTTTCAAGAATTTAATAGTGACCATCAAATAGAATTTTTATTATTTAATTTCCACGAATATTTTGACGGAATTTTAGGACTCAATGACCTAATTAAATTAAATTTATCAATAGACATTCCAAATCAGCAGTTGGTAAATGATGAAATCGCAATCCCGTTTTATTATCGGCAACCTTATGAAACCTCGTTTACGTTCGAGATACCTCCATTCGAAACTTTGATAAAAGATTACCCAGTAAACATAGATTACGGAGAAATCTTTATTCCTGAATGCACAATAGACAATCTATTGTATATACCCGATACAACTGCATCTGCAAAAAACGGACGAGCTTACTTTGAAATTTATAATTACAAAGACACAACTATTTCAGTGACACTAGATAACCCTCTTATCTGTTTCCCATTAAAAGAACACTTTGATGTCTATAACTTTGAGACTAATAATTATATTCCTGACAATGAACAATACAAACCAGAAACAAACGTAAATAATTCAATACGTATAAATCATTTAAATAGCGAAGAAAGATACGAAATTTTAAAATTATGTAATAAATTTAAAGACATTTTTTATATTGAAAATACCAAATTAACTTTTACAAACCAGGTCAAACATGAAATAAAAACATCTGACGAAGTACCTGTCCATACAAAATCATACCGGTTCCCATTTGTGCATAAACCGGAAGTACAAAAACAAATTTCTAAAATGTTAGATGACGGAATAATTAGACCCTCAGCATCACCTTGGTCTAGCCCAATTTGGATAGTCCCAAAAAAATTAGACGCTAGCGGTAAACAAAAATGGCGAATAGTCGTCGACTACCGAAAATTAAATGAAAAAACAATCGATGATAGGTATCCTATACCAAATATCGATGATATTTTAGACAAACTAGGTAAATGTAACTACTTTTCAACACTAGACCTTGCATCCGGTTTCCACCAGATAGAAATGCATAAAGATTCTATTCCTAAAACAGCTTTTAATGTAGAAAACGGACATTACGAATACGTTCGAATGCCATTTGGACTTAAGAACGCACCAGCGACTTTCCAAAGAGTAATGGATAATGTATTGAAAGACATACAAGGCAAAATCTGTTTAGTTTATATGGATGATATTATTATTTTCTCCACTTCACTACAAGAACATATTTCAAATTTAAAATTAGTATTTTCAAGATTAAGAGATTCAAATTTAAAAATTCAATTGGATAAGTCGGAATTTTTAACAAAAAATGTTGAGTTTTTAGGACATGTGATTACACCTGAAGGCATTAAACCAAATCCAAAAAAAATAATTGCGGTACAAAAATTTCCTATACCTAGAACAGCGAAAGAAGTTAAATCTTTTCTTGGTTTAGTCGGATACTATCGTAGGTTTATAAAGAACTTTGCTCATATTACTAAACCTTTAACAAAATGTTTAAAGAAGAACGAAAAAATTATTCATACACCTGAATTTATAGAAGCTTTCGAAAAGTGCAAAACGCTTTTAACTAATGCACCTATTTTACAATATCCGGACTTTTCTAAGCCATTTATACTAACAACGGATGCGTCTAACTTGGCCATTTCCGGTATTATTAGTCAAGGCCCTATAGGACAAGATCTACCTATAGCATATGCTAGTAGAACCCTAAACCCTGCTGAACAAAACTACTCAACCATAGAACGTGAGCTATGTGCGATCGTAAATTTTTGCAAATATTATCGCCCGATACTATTCGGTAGAAAATTCACTATCGTGACAGACCATAAACCACTTCAATGGCTTTTTAATATGAAAGAACCAAATTCGCGCTTAGTTCGTTGGAGATTGAAGCTTGAAGAATATGACTATAATATAGTTTATAAAAAAGGTAAAAACAACACCAACGCCGACGCTTTATCTCGTATAGAAATTAACGCATTAGAAAGAAATGATTCAATTATCGCAAACGCTGATGATTTAGATCGAAATAAAATTAGTAACGATTTTTTGGAAAATCCTATGGATAATAGTCCCCCCTGATCTATACACAGATATCCCAGACTTTAACCCTGCCGATATCGTACCTTTAGTAAATCAAACATCACCTAAAATTAATGTTATCCAAAATATTGTACTAAAGAAACCTGACAATGACAATGGACAAAACAGTGATAATGAAACTGTACATTCAGCTACAGAAAATCCTATTTTAGAAATAAAAATATCAGAAAGACCCCTAAATTATTATAAAAATCAAGTAATATTCTTTGTAACAAATAATGTAACTAGAATAATTACACAAAGAACAAAATTATATAATAATGAAAAAACTAAGCTTTATATAACTTTGCCATCAGATAATTTAGAAGAACATCTAACCAAAGTTATAAAAGAATTTTTTGCACCTAAAATATTATATGCACTACATTTTAGAACTAAATCAAAAGAAATAATAATCAACATTATTCAAAATTATTTTAAAAACTCCAGTTTGAAACTTGTCGAATGCCCCACTATTTTGCGAGATGTAGAAAAAAAGGATGATCAGCTAGAAAAAATAAAATACCACCACGAAGGAAAAACAACACATAAAGGTATAAACGAAACGGTAAAATCAATTTTAAAATCTTATTATTGGCCAGATATTAATAACAACGTAACAAATTATATAAATACTTGCGAAATATGTCAAAAAATAAAACCAGAAAGAAAATAATCAAAATCAATTACAGGAAGACGTGATAAAAAAAACGTTGACAAAATAAGGTTAATGAACTAATAAATAAAATAAATAAACCTCAAAATATGAACGAAATTTGAGAGCTATTTAGTTCGATCAATTTAATAACTTTAACTTGTCATACAGTAAATGAAATTTTAGATAACTTAGAAAACACAATTATGTTTGCACAGTTAAATATTTTACAACCATCTATAATACCGATGGATAATCTAGAAATATTAATAAAAAAATATTCAGAAATATTTGCCAAATTTTAACAATATGCAATCTTATTACAAAATTGCTAGTACACAGTAATTCTATAAAGAAGGTAAAATTATAATAGCAATCTATTTTCCATTAGTAGAAAAAGAAAATATGATTATTTTAAACTTTTCCCTATCCCTAAAGAGAACCAAATTATAATACCAAGAAAAACCCTTCCTATTAATCAGCCCTCTGAAATAATATTTCATGAACGATGAATGTCCTGAAATAGAAGATACCAGAAGATACTAGAATACCAAAAATTCAAATTCCTAATTCATCACACAAGCAGACAGAAAGACTACACTTACAAGAAATTAAATTGGATGAAATTTCTAAAATTCAAACAACCTATAATAAAATGAAAATTAGACCACTAAAACATGAAGAAAACGAATCTAGCCTAAATATTATTAAGATAATTATTGTTTTCTTAATTGTTGTTATGATTATAGGATACTTTATATTTCAATACAGAAATACCATATTCAAGTGCACCAACCCTACTGGAAGTATGGTAGAGGAAACGACCCCAGATCCGGCGTCAACAAGGATTCCACCCTTATTTCCGATCTAAGAAGGGAGGAGTAATATCATTGTAATGAATGGCTATTGTTTATATCAGCACTTGCTGTGGTAGTCAAATTGTAACTATATATACCACTGTATTCCAAATTAAGACTCAGTTACTATCATTCCTCTCCTGTCGCTTAACGAATTACTTCAGTTTATTTGTGTTTACTTTAACTTGTGTTTTTTATAATAAAATAAAATTTTTTAAAAACCAAGTTCGAGTTTCAAGTTATTTAATTCGCGTGTATTTCAAAAAATAAACTGAGTTCACAAGATAAATAACACTCATGATACAAATAAATGATATGATACTAGATGGTCTCATTTTCGTTCAGTTCTGCGAATGACGTCATGAGGTTAGGAAACGCCCACTTTATTCAAATGAGGTCTGCGATAAATGAGGCGAAATAATGAAAATGTAATCACAAATATTGAAATAAAACACATATATAAGAACACATAATAATACATATTCAATAATACCTTAAATAAAAATGAAAGATTACCGGGGTTTGATCAAATAAAATAGTTATTTACATAACAAGACTGGAAAATGATTTTTTACTGGGAGAGCTGGCAGTATTCGCGAGACGAGTAAGACACACTCCGGGCATGTTACGTATATTTTTTTCTGCAACTATTTTTACTTTCTTATACCTAATATAAGGACGTATAGTAATAGTGATTTTTTTCGACCTCGAAATTTTAATTGATATATACAATCTGAACTCTCCTGAATCCATTCTGACTATTTTTCGAATGATTGTCTGTGTGTGTGTGTGTGTGTGTGTGTGTGTGTGTGTATGTGTGTGTGTGTGTGTGTGTGTGTGTGTGTGTGTGTGTGTGTGTGTGTGTGTGTGTGTGTGTGTGTGTGTGTGAGTGCATGCGTGTGTGCGTGTGTGCGTGCGTGCGTGCGTGCGTGCGTGCGTGCGTGAGTGCGTGCGTGAGTGCGTGCGTGCGTGCGTGCGTGTGTGTGTGTCCGTCCGTCCGCGGTAACCCAAAAAATACTAATGGGAGACTTCCCAATTTTGGCAGTTAAGATTGTCAACAACATTTTAGGTGACACATTAAATTTGGTGAATGTGGTACCACCAGAAGAGACATAATGAATGAAAGAAGAAAAAAGTACAATTTCGGGAAAAAAATTAAAAGTTTTTATTTCATGTCTGGACGAATCTCGACAAATTATAATGAAAAGACACTACTTTATGGAAGAAAAATTGTCTGCATGTCCGTAGTATCGCGATAGCAGTCACAGTTTTTGATATCAAGTTTTCAAGTTAGGTATACATGTTCTAAAGGCCAAAGACAATGATAAATTAGATGATGAGCAAAATTGGCCAGCTGAAAGGAGGTCCGCAGGACCCAAACCTTTTTGTATTTGCCTTTACAAAAAATATATTCTTGATGAAAGATAATAAATCATATCATAATCATAATCATAATATCATGCAAACAAAATATATTTTCCAAGTACTTAAATAAAGCTGATATAAACTGAAATTCTTTACACACAATGGGGATAAGATAACTTTAAAAGTTTGACATTTGAAATGTCTAATTTAGTTAAAAAAATGGCAATGTCAATAAGAAGAAATTATTAAAATATATGACATGAATTATTATTGACAGTATCGAATGACGCTGATAATTAATTATTTAAAAATTTTAATGGAACATTTCAAGATACGATATTAAAAGGTAAGTGAAGAATTAAATAAAATTTGTTTCAATAAGAACGCAAGATTTGAATTGCGCGCCAGTTTAGCTGACATGATGACGCAAGATTATGAAAGGCCAGGTCGATAGGTGACAGATGGGAGTTAGTAAACATGGAGTATTACACGAGAGAACAATGCGTACTGATTGTTATACATTATTATCAAAATTGTGAAAGTTTGATTGCCACGATTCATAAAGTGCGTCCAATTTTCGGTCGAAATAATGTTCCTCATTCATCTACTGTAAAATAAATAATCGAAAAATTCGAAAGTACTGGTTCGGTTAGTGATGTCAAACACACGACATGAGCTCGTAGAGGTCGTTCAGAACAAAACATCACGGCAGTTCGCGAGAGCGTAGCTGAGAGTCCAGGGACGTCGATTCATCATCATGCACAAGAATTGGAGGTTACAACTGCCACTCTTCGGCGATTTCTCATTAAAGATTTGCATCTCCATGCCTACAAAGTCCAATTAACTTAACAACTTCTGCCAACAGACCATGCACAGCGAAGAGAGTTCACCAATTGGATCCTTGAACAACGAGAAGTGAATGCCGATTTCACGGACAAAATCATTTTCAGTGATGAGGCCCTTTTTCACCTCGATGACTTCGTTATTAGACAAAACTGCTGTATTTGGGGTTCAGAATATCCACGAATGATTTAGGAGAAAGCAATGCATCCAAAACGTCTCACTGTTTGGTGTGCATTGTGGTCTGGAGGAATCATTGGGCCGCCTATCTTCGAAGACGAGGCAAGTAATGCAGTAACGGTGAATGGCGAACGTTATCGTGCCATGATAACCAAGTTGTTTGTGTCACAATTGGAAGATATTGTTCTCGATGACATGTGGTTTCAGCAGGACAGTGCCACTTGCCATACCGCCTGTGAAACATTGACGGTCTTGCACGAGTCTTTTCCTGGTCGTGTTATCTCTCAGTTTAGTGACCAGCATTGGCCGCCACGCTCTTGCGATTTAACACCTTTGGACTTTTGGCTGTGGGGTTATCTGAAGTCACAGGTTTATGCCAACAAGCCCACGACCACCGACCATTGAGGGTCGAAATTAGACACTATATCAACGAAATACTGCCACATGTATGCAACACCGTTATTCAAAATTTCGCTAAAAGAGTACGCATGTGCCAGCAAAACCGTGGCGGCCATTTACCAGATGTGTTATTCCATACATAACTTCTAAATATCTACATTATAACTCTATAAACATTCCAATACTTTGCTATAGAAAACCATGTCTTATTGAAACTTGAAATATTGCGCTCTTAGCGAAACACCCTATAGAATAATTTTTTTTACATGAGGATGATATATAAGAAAGTTATGTGCTGGCCACATCAGATATTTGCTACTCTCAAAACACTTTTTAACTTAAAATCTTTTTAAGCAAAATTCATAAAATTCAACTGACATATGACAGACGCTGTTGTCCATCTAGAGTGCTTAAATTCGGTACCTATCCTATTGTTGTCAACCAAAAGTAACATACTGGATCGGAAAATACTTTTTTTCGGCAACCGTCTCGAAATTAAAAAGTTAAACATAAACTATTTATATAACAAACTAGATTATAAAACTTTGTGCTAATACTAATACTAATTAATTTTTACATATTTTAATATTCATGGTACAGTTATTGCAGTTATATTTATGTTTTCTATTTCACTTCCTCTGCTATTTTCCATAGTTTCAGCTTAAAACCACTGATTTAGAAATCGTATAATAAATGATGACAGAACTAAGCGTTACCACTTGATTGCTCTAGTAGCCATCAAATGTAAGTTTCTCCGCGCATATGATTTTTTTTGGTTATTCGATATGATTATGGAAAATCACTGGACGAGGCGAAGCCGAGTTCGGCAACCGCATAAGTACGAAAAACATTTTCGTCTGTGTGTCATACATTATTTTTATTCGATTGGAAGAAAATAATAATCTTTTATTTATTATATTTATTTTTATTGAAAAATCTGCTCGTAATCGACTTCACGTCACTTTGACATAATCTAATAAGAATATCATGACACATTGTTTTATTTGTTTATGGGATCCATTAATTTGTTCATAATTCTTTACCGTCCGAAATAGTACATTGTAATACAAGTGTGGCAAGGGCTTCATTGCAAAACGATGTATGAATATAGGAATATGAGCGCAGCGAGTGTTCCTATCATACGAGTTTTACAATGAAGCTTACCACATGTGTGTTACATACTATTTTTTCTACGGTTGTGGAGTTTCTTCCTTTAAAGTCTTTCCAAAATTTTAAATTTGCCGCCTCTCAGATTTTATTTAAAATAATAAAGATCAAGTACTGCTCAAACGGTTGTCATGACTAACAAGCGAAACAAATTGTTTTGGTAAACTGACGCGTTCTGTCTTGTATCTGCTGATTTTGAGGAAGTGATGAATTCAGACGGATATTCCTGCAGAAATTGTTGCAGCTGCTGAAAGTGTGAGTTCCGACCTCCCCCACAAAAATCAAAAGAACGTTATAAGAAGGAAAAACTTCTTTTCGTAAACTGGTTACGTCAAAAGAAGGGGAATGTTTATACGGAAGTGTTCCTACTCGCCTATTTCGCCGAAAAGGCTAAAACGTTGAAATCTTCCACGATGTTGTCAATTTACTCAATGCTCAGAAGCACTCTGTTATTGGAAGAAAATGTAGATATCTCAAAGTTTCCGAAACCAATTGCCTTTTTAAAAAGAGAATCTGTAGGATAAAAGGGAAAGAAATCTGAAATATTTACCAGAGAACAAATTAATGCATTTTTACTTAACACTCCTGATGACACATTTTTACTTCTAAAGGTAATACAACAAATTTCAGTTTTTTTTCAATCTGTTGTAATAAGACATTATTTTAGGTAGTGTTAATTATTGGAGTGGCTGGTGCTCTCAGAAGGGAGGAGTTGATGAATATTACTATAGATGACATTCAGGTCAATGGAAAATTTTTGCTCATAATCATTCCAGATTCTAAAACTCATATATCTAGAACGTTTTCGGTTACAAAAGGAGATAATTGGTTGGATTTTTATCGTCGATATGTTCAACTTAGACCTGCATCCATAAGACATAAACGATTCAATACAAACATGGCAAGTGTACAGTTCAAGTCGTAGGGATTAACATGTTTGGACAGATGTTAAAAAAAAATTGCAGAATATTTAAAACTTCTGTTGAGACTAAGATTTAAGTGTATCTACTCAATAATCTTTAAGTTGTCTTTATAGTTTTTAGTTAAATATTAATCAAGTTGATATAAGTCAGTTGAATTATATGATATAAATCTAAATGTAATCTGTTATGATAATACATATTTATTTGGAGAAGGAGTCTTATAATCATTATTACTGCTATATCTATCAGGTTATGGGCCCAGGACAATTCTGTTAATCGATCACGAGGTGTGAATCATTATTTTGTGAAAACTTGAAATATTGGTTTGAAATTTTTTTTTAACTTGTCAAGATGACTACAGTCACCAATTCAAGAAGTGGTGCACCAGTTCTCGAGAAACTAGAAGGTACGACCAATTATAATAATTGGAAGTTTGCAATGAAAATGTCATTGATCTTGGATGGACTTTTTAATTGTATTCTGGGGACAGATACAGATGCTACTAAAGACCAAATGGCCCTAGCTAAAATTTGCCTTAATGTACAGCCATCATGTTATGCCCATGTTAGAAATACCACTACTTCTAAACAGGCTTGGGGTAATTTACAGGCTGCGTTTGAAAATAAAGGTCTCTGCCGAAGGTTAGGTCTTTTAAGACGATTGCTTCGTACAAAGTACGAAGATTTCAATTCTATGGGAGAATATGTTAGTGGACTAATTTCCCTAGTGCAGCAGTTGGCAGACAATCATATTGTGGATGATGAAGAAGTTGCTATGCTTTTATTGGGTGGACTTCCAATGGAATTTGATCCACTGGTAATGGGTATCGAGGCAACTCACACTACTATATCAAGTGAGATGGTGAAAACGAGACTATTGCAAGAAGATTACAGAAGAACCGAAACGGAGGGTGCGTCAAGTAGTGAAACAGCATTTGTAGTAAAAGGCAGTTATAGAAATGTAGGTTCAAAGAAGAAGGTCATTATCTGCCATCACTGTCATGAAGAAGGCCATATCAAACCTAGATGTCCTAAACTTAAGAAAGAAAGTAAGCACTATAAGAAAACAGAAGGAAAGCAAGAGCAAAGTTATTTAACCAAGAAAACAAATAATTCTTCTTTGTTGTTGACTACAGCTTTCGCCAGTACAGTTTTCAATGATAATGATTGGTACATTGACTCAGGGTGTACTAATCATATGAGTAAGCATAAGGACTGGTTAACTGATTTTTCTAGTGATGAATATAAAGTAGTGACAGTAGCTAATAATCAGAGAATAAGCAGTAGTGGTAGCGGCAATATTAAAGTCAAGCTTAAGGACAATGTTGAGCGAATCATTTCAGATGTTATGCATGTTCCTAATGTTGCAGCCAATTTGTTATCAGTTAATAAAATGACTGAGAAAGGTTTGATTGTTGTATTTGACAATGAAAAATGTTATGTATATGACAAAAAGGCATGTAACATTGAAGGTGAATATAAAGTGTCTGCATCCAATATTGGAGGAGTCTACAGATTGGATCAAGCTATGGATTCATCGTCCAAGATGCAAGATGAACCTGTTACCATGTTAGCCACCACAGTTTCGCAAGAAATCTGGCACAGAAGACTCGGACATTTAAGTATGAAAAGTATATGTTTGTTGAAAAATGGGCTTGCCACTGGTATTTGTTTTCAAAAAGAGAAAGAACCTATGAAGTGCGTCCCATGTATTAAGGGGAAGCAAACAAAAAAATTCATTTCCAAAAGGAGAAGCCAAGAGAGCCAAAGAAAAGTTGGAATTAATTCATTCAGATCTCTGTGGCCCCATGTCTGAACCATCATGGGGAGGTGCTCGCTATCTATTGACGTTCACAGACGATTTTTCTCGTAAAAGTTTTGGCTATTTATTGAAATCAAAGGATCAGGTACTTGATATGTTTATACAATTTAAAAATTCTGTTGAAAATCAACTTGGGTTAAGAATCAAAAAGATCAGGACTGATAATGGGAAAGAATATTGCAATAGGTTATTCGATGTTTTCCTGAAAAAGCATGGTATTATTCATGAAACTACAGTACCCTATACACCGCAGCAGAATGGTGTCTCTGAGCGCTTGAATCGCACTCTAGTTGAGAAGACCAGATCTATGTTGCAAGATTCAAAATTAGGAATACGTTATTGGGGTGAGGCAATAACTACAGCAATATATCTAAAGAATCGTAGCCCAACAGTTGCTATTGTTGGTGCAACACCTGAAGAAATTTGGTCAGGTTCCAAGATTGACTTGAAACATTTGAGAGTTTTTGGTTGTCCAGCCTATGCACATATTCCACATGAGCTTAGAAAGAAACTAGATCCTAAATCAAAGAAATATATTATGGTAGGCTATTGTGAGCATACCAAAGGATACAGGCTTGCTAGCATTGAACAACCTGGAAAAGTTGTTAAAGTCAGAGATGTCATATTTATAGAGAATATGTCAAATGAAACTTCCGATGTATCAGTTAAAAGTCATAACAATACTGCCGATGTAACTGATAGTCAGATGGAACTAATTGAACATTCAGCGGAAGATATATTGAATCAAGAGATAATTTCAGATGAGAGCAGTCCTACAGATGAAGAAAGTTCTAATTCTGCAGATGAAAATGTGCCTATAATGCATGGAGAGGAGAGACAAATGAGAGAACATAGGAAGCCAAAGTGGATGGAAGACTATGACTTGTCCTATCAGGCATGCGTTAAATTGTCTGACGAACCACGAACTGTTCAGGAGGCGCTCACATGTTCAAACAAAGACGGTTGGAAAGAGGCGATGAATGAAGAATATAGCTCAATAGTACGAAACCAAGTATGGGAGTTAGTTGATCGTCCTAAAGACCAAAATGTCGTAAAATGTAAGTGGGTTTTTAAAATTAAAAGGAATGCTTCAGGCGAATTTGAAAGATTTAAAGCTCGTCTTGTAGCACAAGGCTATAGTCAAAGATATGGTATTGATTTTGACGAGACTTTTTCCCCAGTAGTGAGGCATTCAACTATAAGGTTGCTTTTTGCTCTAGCCAATGAGATGGACATGGAGATTGATCATTTGGACGTTACGACGGCATTTTTAAATGGTGAATTAAGTGAAGACATTTACATGGAGCAGCCGACTTGTTTTGAAATTGACGGTTCAAATAAAGTTTGTTTTCTTAAGAAAAGTATCTATGGGTTGAAACAGGCAAGTAGAGCCTGGAATCAAACAGTTCAAAAAGTGCTAACAGATATAGATTATATACAGTCCCAATGTGAACAATGCGTGTATGTTAAGAAATCGAAAGATTTTCTAGTTATCATTGCTCTGTATGTTGATGATTTCTTTGTGTTTAGTAATAGTGAGACTGAAAAAATTAAACTTGTAAATGCGTTGAAAAACAAATTTGATTTGAAATTTCTTGGACCGGTCACAAACTGTTTAGGGATGAAAGTAGTGCGCGATAGACAAAAAGGTACTTTAAGTTTATGTCAAAATCAATATATAAAGAGTTTGTTAAGTCGCTTTGGTATGTCAGAGTGTAAACCAGTGACAACACCTATGGCTATAAATGTTAAGTTGAACAAACCGGACAATAGTAATACAGTAAACAATTCAGATTATCCATATCAACAATTGATAGGGGGATTGATGTATTTGGCGGTTTGTACTCGTCCAGATGTAGCATATGTTACCAGTACTCTAAGTCAGTTTAATACTTGTTTTGATGACACGCACTGGTGTGCAGCAAAAAGAGTGCTAAGATATCTAGCTGGTACTAGTGACTATGGACTCATGTTTGAAAAAACAGGAAAAGGAATAGAAGCCTTCGTCGATGCCGATTGGGCAGGAGACATTGTGGATAGGAAATCATATACTGGATTTGTGATGAAATTAGGAAATTGTGCTGTAAGTTGGGAATCGAGAAAACAGCGAACAGTAGCTCTTTCTAGCACGGAGGCCGAATATCTTGCATTAAGTGATGTGACAAAGGAAGCGTGTTTTATAAGGAATTTGCTTAATGAGCTCTATGACAGAACGGAAACAATTCAAGTCTTTAACGATAGTCAGAGTGCACAAAAGATACTGAATAATTGTCAACATCATAGAAGAACAAAACACATAGATATTAGACATCACTATGTGCGAGAAGCAGTAAAGGAAGGCATTATTGTTGTGAAGTACAGACCAACTGATGATATGGTAGCGGATGTATTAACAAAGGCCTTATCAAGAAACAAACATAAATTATACATGAAGCAACTTGGACTGAAACAAATTTAAAGATATGTGATTAAGGGGAAGTGTTGAGACTAAGATTTAAGTGTATCTACTCAATAATCTTTAAGTTGTCTTTACAGTTTTAGTTAAATATTAATCAAGTTGATATAAGTCAGTTGAATTATATGATGTAAATCTAAATGTAATCTGTTATGATAATACATATTTATTTGGAGAACGAGTCTTATAATCATTATTACTGCTATATCTATCAACTTCCTAAACCTGAAAGTTTTACTGGGCACTGCTTTCGCTGAACGTCAGCGACTCTTTTGGTTGACGCTGGAGCGGATCTTACCAGTTTGAAAAGACACGGTGGGTAGTGTTCTTCAACAACAACAGAAGCATATATAGAAGATAGTGTTAACACCAAAATAAGTGTCTCTAAGAAAATCATAGGCGACAACGAAAATGCCATAAACATTGGTCCATATTTAAATATTTCTAATATTTCTAACAATGTAAATGTTCCAGTTTTTTTGAGCATTAACTTAAGTAATTGCAATTCCTGTGTAATAAATGTACATGTATAGAATTTAATTGTTATTACCAGTTAAATAATATAATTTTTTTAAGGTAAACACACTCCTTTATTCCCGTGTATGAAGATGTAATCGAGGCGTGTGGCAAATTCTTTGCAGCAAAGTGACTTTTTCCGCAGTCATTTTGAAGTTAGAAAATTTGACTTTCAACACAATCGTAGAAAAAGTACTTTTCGGCTGGGAATAGTAGTCCGCCTAGCAACCACAGAAAGAAGTAATACATGTCATAAAAGGTGACCTTTCGTCCAGATACTCAACCAAAATACGTCACTTTTCTATACAATCGAATAAAAACTTTTGTATACAATTCAATCGGTTTATTTGAGAACCTGAAAATTTAATTAAAACAGTCAACATTTTTCTAACTGAAATTTTTGTCATATTCTAGAGTAAGCAAGAATTTTGAAAGTGAGATAAATAAATTTTACTTTACAATCTTCTTAAATTTTCTTTTTCGGCTCAGTGATGTATCAGTCAATTCCTTATTTACGTGCCGCATCCTTAACTTTATTTATGTGCCGCATTACACTCATGAACTGCACATCGCATTGTTATAAACAACAATAAGAAAAACTGAGAAAACGGAAAAACAATTTCTGGGAGATTAAAATAGTTAAAACAACATGACATGACTACTAACCACGTGACGTAAGCAAAAATGGTGTCGAGTCTGCGAAATATCATATCTCTAGTTTATTGTATCATGAATAACACTTATTTTTCAATATTCTATCTGTATTTAAAGTGATATCACTCCTCTGTATATATGAAATTTCAGGGACTTGAATGATGTGGAAGTATACAATGGTGCAAGTGGGTCAGAAATAAAATGTACAAACCAAGATATAGTTGATTTAGGTGCAAATTTAACATGGGACTGTCCATGTAAGCTCTTATATTGGTATCCTTCTTTTACTGTAATCTACAACTGGTATCTCTATTATATAGGATTCCTTGTGTATCATATGTTGCCAGCATTATTTGTTGATGGACTATTAAAAATATTTGGGAAGTCACCTAGGTAAGTATAAGAAAATATTTTTTTGTAACGTTATATCCTAAAATAACATTTATTGGACAGTTTCAATGAATCAAAACAATGTCGTTATTGACAAGTAAAAAATAAAGAAAAAAGTGTAAAATAAAGACATTTTATTTCAGTGTGAAATAAAACTTGATTGTCAACAGACAACAAATTAAAGTTCTTACACCACATTTATTAATTATTAACAAATTTCATGAACAATTTTATTCATAATTTAACGAAAATTTATATGAATAGTACTGAACACATTATTTATATTTATTCTTGGAATTATAGATTCAGATGTGCGAAAAATATTTGATTCATTTATATTAATATGGTGGTTGGTCTGATTTTCACCAACGACTACATCGGCAGACATAGTAATTTCTGTACTATTGTTTGAAAATATCTGTTTTGAAATTTCCTTTTTTGTTCTGGATGCTATCTTCTATATATCCCTCAAAACTGTTTAGGATTTCCATTCCCCATGACGTTTTAAGGTAAGAAGATCAGCTCCAGAACCAGCTAAAAGTGGTCGAAAATCTCCTAAAGTTATGACCCATATATTGCTCAGGATTAGATAAGTTGAGGTATTTAGCTTTAATACTTGGTATTTTTGAAAATAACTCATTGGACTGTATATTTTTCTCCTCGATATTGAAGAAAAACCCCTTTGTGATTCACATGAGTAGGGCGATAGCTACATATTTATCATAAATATTTAGTGGATTTATTCCATTAACTGTCTCACCAATTACCGTAAAAGTCCTTTCAATGTGGGTCTTCGAATCAGCTACTTTTACAACCAGCATGCAGTGATTTCTCACAATGTCATCAATGGTCATATTGTAGAATTCCTCTCGACGACAAGCGCCAGCCAAGCCCATTATTAATACAACTTTCAACATTAAAAACTTTTCATCTGGTGCTTCTAGTAAAAAACGTTTGACATCTGCTCTGTCAAAAACTTTAGATTTCTTAGCCCTATACCCAGTGGATTATCTTTTCAAAAAGCTTTTACTTTTTGATAATTGGATACATCTACATTATTCTTTACATTCAAAACTGCTTTAAGCATCGAAAACTTGGACCAGAGACTTGAACATTTTAAAGTTATTGCTTTTTCAGATAGATAAGTCAAAAGAACAGACTCAGATAGTTACAGTTTTCTGCTTACACCAGTGGATAAATAAATCATATTCTTTTTCGTACAATTTTCTAGATTTCGCTGGTAATAAATCCAAAGTTACAGCAATTGCTTGCTCCCTGATTTCCGGAGGAGTACCAGGAATAAAATCTTCCTCACTATCACTCATTTAGTTCCAAATAATAATTATTTTAAAGTAGAATGTTTCAAATACGACGTTTAAATTGTTCAATATTTAGTTGTTTTATTATTGGTTTCTATGGAGACATCAATAGAATTTAGTCATTACAAGGTAACTTTGTCAATTTGCCGTATTTTTACAAAATTATACTGTTTTTCTAATTTCGAATGGCGATACAAACAATTTTGTATATAACTCGAGACTACAATGTGTTTTTTTTACTCATGTGGTTTATAACACTCGCCTTCGGCTCGTACTATAAACTCCCCACTTGTAAAAAAAAACCATCATTTTAGCCACTTGTTATATAAAATACTATTATTTTCTCATAATTTTCTTATTTTGCTTTAGCCATTAACTATACATATGCATACAGCCAGTATTCAACAGTTGGTGTGGTAAATTAATAAACTAAACTAAACGAGTAGATTAATTCGATATAGATTAGATTACAGTAGATTATCGTTACTAAGTTACTAAACCCGATATTACTGAATCTGTATTGAGGATTTTTATTTAAATCCGTGTTATATTTAAAATAAATAAATTTAAATTAAAATAAATAATAAAGTTCAGTCGTCCACCTCAAGAGAGGACGATGCGGGGAATTTCCTGAAGATGCGCAGCTCGCAGACTGAAGCATCCTAAGACATCTGGATGCCGGAGAGACCTATACATACCTAGGTGTGCAACAAAGGCACATCCAGGATGTATCACAAATAAAGGAATCTCTCCGCGGCAAGTACAGACACCGCCTCCGAAAGATTTGGTCTTCCGAACTTTCGGGGGAAGAATAAGGTGTCTGCAACTAATATGCTTGCCGTTCCGATTCTGCTCTACTCCTTCGGAGTAGTAAAGTGGAGGGTAGATGAGCTGCGCCAATTAGACAGAGATACCCGCAAGATGATGAATATTCACAGAAGTATTCATCCTAAATCGTCCATTCCTCGTGTGTACCTCCCACGTCAACGGGGGGCCGAGGACTCTTGAGCCTGGAGTGTACGCATGGCAGAGTAGTACTGAGTATGGCATGTAACATACTCAGGAGCTCAGATCCCCTCTTGCGGTTTGTGAAACATCACGAAACTGTAGGAGTGGGAGCAGGATTGTTTAAGGCAGCAAAAAGAGCCGCAGATGAACTCGGTCTCGCATTTGACATCAGGCAAGGAGGCCGACGAGGTGCTGATGTTGAGTCAGTCAAATCGTCTGAAAGCCCGAATCAGAGCTGCCGAACAGGAAAATCTGTTTCGGCAGCACGTCGATAAATCCCAGCATGGTGTCTTCTATAAGAACATAGAAACACTGGGTTTATCGACCAGGCTGACCTTCGCCTTTCTAAGGTCAGCAGGGCTTAAGTCGGAGACCGAGGGATTCATTATGGCCTGCCAAGATGGTGTTATCAACACCTTGGTCTACCGTAGCCGCGTGTGGCGTGTAGAGGTTCCTGATATCAACTGCAGGACCTGCCATCAGGCGCCGGAATCGCTCATGCACTTACTATCTGCATGCCCCATATATGCGATTTCGGTCTACATCCACCGACATAACGCGGCTTTACGAGTGCTATACTACCATCTAAGGCACTCGTACGGGGTAGACCAGACACCAGTGCTGCCTTACGTCCCCGGAGATATTGAGTCCGTTGTCGAGAACGAGAAATGCCGGATTTACTGGAACTACTCGTTCCAGACTGTCAGGCTAATCCAAGCCAACAAGCCTGACATAGTCCTCCTCGACCATCAACTCAAGGTGATGTATGTTATCGAGTTCTCGGCACCTGCGGAGAAAAACATCACCTTGAAGGAGGAGGAGAAACGGACCAAATATCGCGATCTCCGGTACGAGCTCCAAGTGCTGTACCCAGGCTACTCGGTCAAAATGGTCGTCCTAATAATTGGTGTACTCGGAGGGATAAAGCCTACGCTGCTCTCGGAACTGAAGATCATACCGGCCTGCCAAAAATCAGCCGAGTGGCTGGCAGGCCAAATGCAGAAGGCGGTCATTCTGGGTTCTCTCCGTCTGCTTAGGGCACACGATTCTGGTATCTACAGTCACTAACCCTGCGGGATGTGGGGAGTGGCTGTAGTTGATCCGCCGGCGCGACTCCCGTGAGGCGTCGGAGGCCACGGGAGGACTGACCGGCATCGGGAAACCGAAAAAAAAATAATAATAATAATAATAATAATACGGGGTGCAAGGCCGGCAACCTCCGCGTTGGTGCACCCTGGACAGGCAGTGGTAACTCTGCCTGACTATTGTCCGCCGGGGGTACCAAGACTAACCACCCTGGTACCTTTCTGCTTAGGTTCCTTATAATCTAAGAAGGGCCCCTCACAATCGACTCCAAGCGGATGGGGGTCAGAGACAGGTGGGAGGGGCCTTACCGGATGGTCTCAACGTTGACAACCAAGGCAATGAACATGGACACTTTAAGTGGACGAGGGAACTTCGGGATGACTTGCTGACCTGCCGCGAGAGTAGCGAACCTGAGCGAAGGGGATACATGGCGCGAATGCATGCACTTTGGTGCGAAATGCATCCAGAGCATCGCGCCTTCTCTCAACAACATCTGAGAGATCAGGTATTCTTTCTGCTCAGGACAGGTTACGTAAGAGCACCCCGTCAGCTGGAAGAACTGCCAGCCGCAGTCCCACCGCGGCAATTCCCAGCTGATGGGGAACATCCTTTAGAGTTCACCGGTGTTGACTTAAGGACGAGGGTTAGCCTTAACACCAGGGCTAACCTAAAGCCACAAGACCTGGCTAGAATGGACGCGGTCATCGATGAGGAAATTCCGGAAGATGTAGACATCTGTCAAATCAACTGTGCCGTGTACAACGCCGCGAAGCAACTCGTCCCCCGTGAGAGGTCAACCAATCACGGGGTCGAGAAAGCCAAGCAGCGTGTAAAAAAAATCGAAGGCAAGATACAGTCGGCCAGACAACACGCTTCTCGGATCCAGAGTGTGGTGGAATATAAGACGACTGGTAGAGTTTTTACTCCGAGGATCCGACGCATAGCTGCCGGATTAAGACGTCAACACCATACTCTTAATCTGAGAGTGATGCTTACCATCAAGCAGCACTGTCTAGATAGGATTCGAGCGCTCATGGCGATAAAGAAAACATTGAAGAGGCGGGTGAGGAGTATGGAACAAAACAATTTGTTCCGTACGAATCCTTCCCGCCTCTTTCAAGAGCCACAGCCTGTTGTCGAGAATCCGCAGACTGTAGAAGATGTCGAAACCTTCTGGAAGGGAATCTACGAAACGACACGTCCATTTAATAGCGACACTCCATCAATTGCACACTTCGAGGCTCTGTGTCACAGACATCTTGAAGAGCCAGAAGAAGTGTGCCCGGCAATCAGTACGGAGGAAGTCCAACAAGCACTTGTTGGTACCAAGAACTTCGCTGCCCCGGGCCCAGACGGCATTAACAACTGGTGGTGGAAGAAATTTCCTTCCACTCACCGCCGTCTGGCGCGAGTTTTCAACTCATGGTTGAACGAGGGGCAGCACATTTCGGACTGGTTCGTCGAGGGACGTACTGTGCTTATCCCCAAAAAGGGGGGATCTTTCTGACCCGAGGAATTATAGGCCGATCACTTGCCTTAACTCCTGCTACAAGATATTTACACGTATCTTGTATGCTAGGACGCTGAGGTCTGTTGATCCGGTCTTCCAGCAGATACACGAACAGCGTGGTGCCAAGAAGGGCATGGCAGGTTGCAAGGACAGCCTGCTGATAGACCGCTGTATTACACAGGATTCTGTGCAATACAAGCGGAATCTATCGATGGCCTGGATTGATTACCGCAAGGCATTTGATACAACATCGCATGAGCTATTGTTGTACTTGCTCGAATGTCTTGCGGTACCAGCACCACTAGTGAGATGCATAGAACAGCTGCTGCTGCTCTGGAAGACCCGCTTCACCATAACATCAGGTACACAGCGGGTTACGACAGAGCTGGTGGCATTTAGGAGGGGAGTTTTCCAGGGTGACTCCCTGAGTCCTCTCCTCTTCTGCATCTCACTGCTGCCGTTGTCTGTTGGGCTCCGCCAAACCTGCGGATATCAATGTGGGCCACCCAGGCTACTCGGTAAAAATGGTCGTCCTTATAATTGGTGTACTCGGAGGGATAAAGCCTACGCTGCTCTCGGAACTGAAGATCATACCGGCGTACCATAAATCAGCCGAGTGGCTGGCAGGTCAAATGCAGAAGGCGGTCATTCTGGGTTCTCTCCGTCTGCTTAGGGCACATGATTCTGGTATCTACAGTCACTGACCCTGCGGGACGTGGGGAGTGGCTGTAGTTGATGCGCCGGCGCGACTCCCGTGTGGCGTCGGAGGCCACGGGAGGACTGACCGGCATCGGGAAACCGAAATAATAATAATAATAATAATAATTTTATTGTCCAAGTTACATAAAATATTCGTGGGCTTACAAGCAGAAACCTACTAAGGCCGAATTACGAATATTAGAGAAAACCCAATTTTAAACTGTTCTTATTTATGACAAATTATGTTATTGTCAACTAGTAACAAACTTTTGAGGAACATAAATGGCTGACAGCATCCAACATTTTTCGCATTACTTGACCACAATCAATTGGTTCGAATATCTTTTTCTACCTTTTTTTATATACTATAAGGGACATAGTGGCTTTTGACAGTCGAGAATTTTAAAAAATTCAATAAATCTTTAAATTATGGAAATAATACCAATTCAATTTTCAATACGGAACTTATTATTTACTTACAAAAAATATATATGTAATTTACGAGACATCGTAGGTAGTAAAAAAATAAACATTTAATTATAACTAGTTAGTTTACCACTACAAACTAATTTCTTTTTTATTGGCGTGCTATTAACTATCAGAGTAGTTTACTCCAGAAGCAGGAACTTGGCCTACAGCAGTTTTGGAAGTTGGTGAAGACTTGTACCAACCTTGAAATTCAGGAGGAATGTCGGTCTTTCTGCACAACACTAATAGGCTGTTCTTCTTGGCAGTAATTGGGAGAATGCCTGAATACAATTTTTCTAATGTGAGCTCCCTCAGAATTATTGGACGGTCTTTTCCAAAAACATATATTTCTTTGTAATCTGAAGTATGGTCATATTTATATTCTATAATTCCTGGTTTGCATTTTTGATATCTAAAGCATTTTACTCTCAGGCAGTTAACAATATTGCCATGAATATCTTTATTTTTATTTTTTATTAAACTTGTCGACAGAGTAGCTAAATCTTTAAAATCCATATAAAACAACTGACACACATTGTAGGGAGAACTCTTTTTTATTTTTGACCCTTTTAGACCTAGCTATTCGAAAAATATTTAACCAATCTGGAATAGTATACACTGAAATATGCTTTTTTTGCTCTCTCAATAGCACTGTGCATACTAACCACTTCGATAAATGAGTGACCGCTCTCCAAACATGTATGTTCAGTAATGTCTAAATTAGTACCTTGCACTAAGTATAAAAATAGTGCTGTAACATTTTGGTTGTAGTTTTGACCACCGCACCGCAGGTATCAGAATATAAACACAGATTTTTTATCTCAGGGTTGATTTGGAGAATATATTTTAATAAACAGGTGCCTATCCCTGAACTTCTTCTCTTACCATTTAATTCTGTCTATCAATAGCAGATGACATCATTTGGTTCAGAAAGTTGATAAATTATGAAATTATACATACAAATCTTCAGACTGTAATACATACGTCACTGGATGGTATTTGCAAAACAGATTGCAAGTCGAAAGTACAGCACATAAATGTTTTATCTGTTTGGCATTTTTGTTTATAGAATGATTTAGCTTGATTGTATTAATTCTTTCTTCTGATATGCGCTTTATATTCAACTTCTTGAGATAGTTTTTCTACTACATTTTTAGTTGTATTATAGCGAGTACAAATTTGACATTGGTTTTTTCTTGGTTCAAAAGAGGATAAATTGTAGTTTGTACAGAAAATTCTTCAATAGGTAATTTCACTGACTGGTTTGCAATTCAAAAATTCTTCATTGTATAGGCTATACATTTTTGTTATGCTCAATTGCGGATCTAGATAAAGATGTTTTGTTGATCTTAAGTAATAAGATTCCATTGTAGGAAAACTCTCGATAGGTCTTTTGACTTTATCTAGCCTTTCAGGTTCAGATTTATTATGAGGAATTTTCTTCTCCCTTCTGTCAACGCCAACAAAGACATCACCTTCTTCTTTGCTATTATAGGCAGTGTCAACCGTATCACCAGAAATGCATGACGTTTTAGTGAAAAAAACTTTGCATACTCTAAATCTGCTAGACTCGGTACTTAAATAATAATTCTTAGAATTTTTACGGAACTTTCCTACACCTTCAGTTCTAGTTTTTCTTCTTGCTGGTAGCATGCTCTTTGCGTTTACAAGAATAAAATAATTCATATAAATTTGTAATCTCGTCCGTTTCAATACATTTTTTTAATACAGATATATCGAGTATATTTCTCATTATTTTCAATTCATCACTGAACGAATTTAATTTAATATTGTTATTTACATCTTTAATATATTTTTCTGAAATAAAAATTAAATTTATTGCATAAAATATTAAAAAAACAAGTTAAGTGATTGATTAGCATCATCAATATTATATAAGAATGTCCAGTCAAAATGAGTTAAATCATTTTTAAATTCCATTAATCTTTTATCTGATATAATTCCTATTTTTTTTTCATTTCCTAATTTTACTTTTGGTAGTTCTTCTGCACATTTCTATTCCTAAGTCATGAGACAAATTTTGATCGGTTACATTTATTTTTATATTAGACTCGTCTATATCTGTAATTACGTCATCCATGCAATTTTGGCATATTTTACCACGAATTTTACAAATTCTAATGGGAATATAATAATAATAATAGTAATAATAAAAAGTCTTTATTCCACAACAATATACTACATACATGAGCAAAGAATATCTATCAACATGCATTAATATTAGTGATTTGTGTCTATGATTAAAAAATTGTATTACATCCATAAATTGCTTTGTATCTTTATGCAATAATTTATTAAAGTAAATATTAAAATCTCCATTTAATACTAAATGTAAGTTCATTTTTTGCATTATCTGCAACATAGTATATAACTTATCAAAGAATACCTCTGTCACCATCTGGTAATCTGTAGATGGTAACAAGTAAAATATGTTCATTTACTAACAGAAAAGCTGTACATTCAAAATTCTTTTCCTCAGATATATCATTGAAACAATTGATAGCTTTATATTCTATGTTACTCTTTGCAATATGACACCTCTGTGAATATAATAGCTTCTACAGTAAGGACTTACAATATCGTATTTTGTTATTTTACACAAATCGGTTTCATTACATTTTAGCCAGCATTCACTTCTATATAGTAAGTCATATGTATTATGATTTGCAATTAACTTTAACTAGTTTACCTTATTTCTAAGAAACTGACTATAGTAACAGTATATATTATAACAATTATCTTTTTCTTTTACAATAATTTTTCATCGAGTTGAGTCTCCTTTCTGACGAAAAAAGTTAAATCTGTTCACCAGACGACAGAAAAGCTTTTGTTATTGGTTTCTCGGATCCTTATGGATTTTGGACCTAGTTAGTTTTCTGAAGTGTTGACATCTCCTCGTTGATCCTATCGGCATCCGCTAACTTCTGGGAACGCGTGACTAATATTTTTACCACGATATTTAGCTGTGCTGAATGATGATGTAATTGTACGTTTAGATATCTGTCAGAATGAGTAGCTTTTCTATACATTATATAGCCTAGATTTCCATCCACTTTCTTTTTCACATACGTCCAGGATTAGGAGTTTTCCATTTTTTTCTACCTCCATCTTGAACTTAATTTTATCGTGACTGTTATTCGGGTGATCTAGGAAACTATTTAAATTATATCTTCCGTGAATTGAAATTATGAATATGCCGTCGACCTATCTTAGCCTCCATGAAAAGATTAGCAATGACTTGTTTGATAATTTCGAGGAATTCTTCTGTAGGTACATTTGTGAACAATGATACGACTTCGAAACTCGCTAGACTATGTTCAGATTCGATGGACGGTTTCGTAACTTTATAAATCGATGTGATGTTCTGCATTATTCACGCAGTGCTAGTACTATTGCAATTTAAATCCTCTGTATAGAACATTCAACACTCTGTGCAATTATCCTCATTAAGAGGACAATTGCACAGATGTGAACTATCCTAGTAGGTTTCGGTAGTTGGACTTTTTTTATTGGCTTTTATTGGACTGAAGGTGATTTAATTTCTTCTTCTGCTTCTGAATAGTTAAAGTGGTACCTCTTTCGGCTCGGAATTTTACAGGTTGGTTGATATCCATAATGCAGTATGAGTGATCCAGCTTAAGTTAAATCCTACACATCATTTAACATCCGCGGAAGGGGCCTGTTATTTTTTTCTGATCAGATGTATATATTCCCGCGATAACACCTTCTTGTTTTATTTACATTCTTGGGTATAATTTTCCCGAAGATAGCTATAGTTGTTTCTGTGGCAATATTGATGATCGCTCTGTAAACACGAAGTCCTCCAATTGCAGTCATAAATATGCGATTGGCTTCTTGTCAGTGATTTCGGTTTGTGTCCTTTTTCTAAGTTATACCTATCCCTTTGACTTAACTGCATTGTGCCGATGATGAAGAACAGGTCTAAACCACGTGTCCATGGTTGCATTATTTCCGCTGGCCTTGCCGGTAACTTTTCTCTGGAAAGAGAACAAGAATATATGTAAGTAAAACAAAACTATTTGTGTAATTTCTTTTTTAGATTAGTAAAAGTACAACGTAAAATTTACGTGGCTAATATGGCCCTTGCATATTTTACTACAAAATCATGGACATTTATCAATAAGAAAGTGATGTCACTTAGTTTGAATGAAGTATCAGATAGTGAAAAACAGGAATTTTCTTACACTCATATCATGGAAAATATGAGTGATCAGGATAAATATACGTTTTATATTAAGGGAAAGATTGGTGCCATGAAAACACTATTTAACGAAGAATTTGATATTTCTGTAGCATTTAGAAGAACTATGATGTAAGTTATTTATATAATTATTTATTTTTTATTTAGTAAAATTTAAGGGTAGTGGTTTTACAAGACTTACCATCCCGTGCTCTTTGAAAAGTATATGTATTATTTTCACTCTTAAAATGATTATGTTGCGCCAAAACAAGTTCTTTTGCATTTTTTTTAAGTATATACCATCTTCTGAAAAATAATAATAATAATAAGGGGTGCAAAGGACCGGCAACCTCCGTGCGGTGTACCCTGGACAGGCAGAGGCAACTCTGCCTGACATATGCCAGCCGGGGGTATCAGGGCTAACCACCCTGGTAGCCTTACAACTCGGGTTCCTTATAACCTAAGAAGGGCTGCTCACAATCGACCCCAAACAGATACGGGGGATATATAGCGCGATTGCATGCACTTTGGTGGGAAATGCATCCAGAGCATCGCGCTTCTCTCAACAACACCTGAGTGATCAAGTATCCTTCTTGCGCAGGACAGGTTACGTAAGGGCACCCCGTCAGCTTAAAGAACTGCCAGCCGCAGTCTCACCGCGGCAATTAGAGTTCACCGATGTAGACTTAAGGACGAGGATTAGCCTTAACACCAGGGCTAACCTAAAGCCACAAGACCTGGCTAGAATGGACGCGGTCGTCGATGAGGAACTTCCAAAAGATGCAGACATCTGGCAAATCAACTGCCGTGTACAACGCCGCGAAGCAACTCGTCCCCCGTAAGAGGTCAACCAATTATGGGTTCGAGAAAGCCAAGCGTGTACAAAAAATCGAGGGCAAGATACAGTCGGCCAGACAACACGTTTCTCGGATCCAGAGTGTAGTGGAATACAAGACGAGTGGTAGAGTATTTACTCTCAGAATCCGGCGCATAGCAGCCGGATTAAGACGTCAACACCATACTCTAAATCTGACAGTGATGCTTAACATCAAGCAGCACCGTCTAGATAGGACCCGAACGCTCATACCTATAATGAAAACGTTGAAGAGGTGAGTGAGAAATATGGAGCAAAACAGTTTGTTCCATACGAATCCGTCCCGCTTCTTTCAAGAGCCACAGCGTGTTGTAGATAATCCGCCGACTGTAGAAGATGTCGAAATATTCTGGAAAGGAATCTACGAAACAACGCGTCCATTCAATAGCGATACTCCAGCAATTGCACACTTCGAGACCCTATGCCACAGACATCTTGAACAGCCTGAAGAAGTGTGCCCGGCAATCAGTACGGAAGAAGTCCAACAAGCACTTGTTGGTACCAAGAACATTGCTGCCCTGGGCCCAGACGGCATTAACAACTGGTGATAGAAGAAATTTCCTGCCACTTACCGCCGTCTGGCGAAAATTTTTAACTCATGGTTGAAGGAGGGGCAGCAGATTCCGGACTGGTTCGTCGAGTGACTTACTGTGCTTATCCCCAAAAATTGAGATCTTTCCGATCCGAAGAATTATAGGCCGATCACTTGCGTCAACTCCTGCCACAAGATATTTACACGTATCTTGTATGCTATGACACTGAGGTCTGTTGATCCGGTCTTCCAGCAGATACACGAACAGCGTGGTACCAAGAAGGGCATGGCAGGTTGCAAGGACAGCCTGCTGATACACCGCTGTATTACACAGAATTCTGTGCAATACAAGCGGATCTGTCGATGACCTCGATTGATCACCGCAAGGCATTTGATACAACATCGCACGAACTATTGTTGCACTTCTTCGAATGTCTTGCGGTACCAGCACCCCCTAGTGAGATGCATAGGACAGTTGCTGTCGCTCCGGAAGACTCACTTCACCATAACATCGGGTGCACAGCGAGTCACGACAGCAGGTGTCATTTAGAAGAGTAGTTTTCCGGAGTCCTCTCCTCTTCTACCTGCTACCGTTGTCTGTTGGGCTCCACCAAACCCGCGGATATCATTATGGATCACCCAGCGACAGGAGGCATAAGGTCACTCATCTATTTTATATGGATGATTTTAAACTTTATGCCTCCGGAGAGCGCAAACTACAAAACGCTCATAAGGTAGTCAAAGAATACACGCGGGCGATTGGTATGGAAGAACAAGGTGTCTGCAGCTAACATGCTTGTCATCCCGGTTCTGCTCTACTCCTTCGGAGTAGTAAAGTGGACTGTGGATGAGCTGCGCCAATTAAACAGAGATAGCCACATGATGATGAATATTCACAGAAGTATTCATCCTAGATCGTTCGTTCCTCGTGTGTACCTCCCACGTCAACGGCGGGGCTGAGGACTCTTGAGCTTGGAGTGTACGCATGGCAGAGTAGTACTGAGCATGGCATGTAACATCTTCAAGAGCTCAGATCCCCTCTTAGGGTCTGTAAAACATCACGAAACTGTAGGAGTGGGAACAGGATTGTTCAAGGCAGCAAAAAGAGCCGCAGATTAACTCGGTCTTGCATTTGACATCAGGCGAGGAGGCCGGGTGATGTAGAGTTAGACATCGAACTTCAGCCGAATCGTCTAAAAGCCCGAATTAGAGCTGCTGAACAGGAAAAACTGTTTCGGCAGCATGTCGATAAACTCCAGCATGGTGTCTTCCATAAGAACATAGAAACGCTGGTTTTATCGACCAGTCTAACATTCACCTTTTTAAAGTCAGCCGGGCTTAAGTCAGAGACCGAGGGATTTATTATGGCCTGCCAGGACACTGTTATCAACACCTTGGTCTACCGTAGTCGCGTGTGGCGTGTAGAGGTTCTTGACTGCAGGACCTAACGTCAGGCGCCGGAATCGCTTATGCACACACTCTGTGCATGCCCCATATTTGCGATTTCGGCCTACATCCATCGACATAACGCGACGTTATAAGTGCTATACTACCATCTGAGGCACTCGTATGGGGTAGAACAGACACCAGTGCTGCCTTACATCCCTGGAGATATTGAGGCCGTTGTCGAGAACGAGAAATGCCGGATTTACTAGAACTACTCGTTCCCGACGGTCAGGCTAATCCAAGCCAACAAGCCTGACATAGTCCTCCTCGACCATCAACTCAATGTGATGTAAGTCATCGAGTTCTCGGCACCTGCGGCGAAAAACATCACCTTGAAGGAAGAGGAGAAACGGACCAAATACCGCGATTTCCGGTACGAGCTCCAAGTGCTGTATCCAGGCTACTCAGTCAAAATGGTCATCCTAATAATCGGTGTACTCAGAGGGGTAAGGCCTACGTTGCTCTCGGAACTGAAGATCATACCGGCCTGCCAAAAATCAGCCGAGTGTTTGGCAGGCCAAATGCAGAAGGCGGTCATTCTGGGTTCTCTCCGTCTGCTTAAGGCACATGATTCTAGTATCTACAGTCACTAACCCTGCGGGATGTGGGGAGTGGCTCTAGTTAATACGCCGGCGCGACTCCCGTGAGGCGTCAGATGCCACGGAGGGATTGTCCAGTGTAGGGAAACCGAAAATAATAATAATAGTAATAATAACCTGCAGAGAAAAACATTACATTGAAGGAGGAGGAGAAACGAAACAAATATCTCGATCTCCGGTACGAACTCCAAGTGCTGTACTTAGGCTACTTGGTTAAAATGGTCGTCCTAATAATCGGTGTACTCGCAGGGATAAAGCCAACGCTGATCTCGGAACTGAGAATCATACCGGCTTACCTAAAATCAGCCGAGTGGCTGACACGCCAAATGCAGAAGGCGGTCATTCTGGGTTCACTTCATCTGCTTAACTCACACGATTCTGGTATCTAAAGTCACTAACCCTGCAGGATGTGGGGAGTGGCTGTAGCCGGCGCGACTCGCGTAAGGCCACGGGAGGACTGTCCGTCATCAGTTATTCCGAAAAAAAAAATAGTATGACTTTATTTCAGTCGAAGTCTAGCATAAGCTACTTAACTCAACCTGTTAAAAAAATATAAATGTTATACAATTAATATTCTTATATATAAATTCGAATAATTCGGGCATAAACTTATAAAATTATTTAATATATTACTAATTAAAAGTAAAATGACTGGTAATAATAATAATAATCCTAATTCATAGTGGGTGTAAAATAATACAGAAACACATGAAAGTTATTAAATATACTTATTAATTAAAACTGAATAGAAGCTAAAGTTTAAACTAAAACTAAAACGGTGGGAGTAAATTAAATTCAAATTTTCAGTGAGTTTATATTTTGTTGTAACACAAAATAAGCGTTAATCTTATTACGGAATCTGTTTACAGATAGCAATATTAGTTCATTATTTATTTTATTGTATGTAATCACTAAGGTGTAAGAGAAAGAACGTTGGAACGTGGCTGTATGATGTGGAGGAATGGATAGTAGATTCACGAATCTTAAATGCGCATTGTGAATTTTGTGCCTATAGTTAACTTTTTGGCAGAGGTAAGGTGAGGATAAGGTTAATAAAATATTGTGAACAAATACTGACAAATTATATTTATACAGGGTATTTATTTTAAGTCAACCATGCTGTTGTATTTTTGACGATACTCTATCGTACTTTTTTTAGTCTCTATACAAATCTACAATAACTATTTTGTATTTTTTGGAGACGATATTGTATTAGTTTATCCAAACAGGAATAATAAAATATAAAACCGTAGTCAAGTATTGGAAGGATCAACGATGCACATAATTGTTTCCTTCAAGCAGACATGCTTTTTATTAATAGGGCAACATGTTCTTTAAAACGAAGATCCCATTGCATTCAAATATTAAACCTAGATTTTTTATTCTATTTACAACATTTAATGCATGACAATTTATTTTAAGTTTGAGACCCTCAGTAAGGGTTTTTCTAATTTTACTTGAGCAGAAAAGCATAAAGGCACATTTATCAGAATTTAACTTTAAACTGTTATTTCTTATATTTAAATCACTGTTGATATCGTCACATGCTTTTTCTACATTTTTTTGGTTCGAAAGAGTATTCAAGCTGTGAATCGTCTACATAACATTGAATGCGAAAAAACTATACAGATTTAAATATGTCTGCTATGTAAATTAAAAAAAAAAAGATGGGCCCCAAAATAGAGCCTTGTGGATCACCTGATGTAATCGGAGAAATAGTAGAATAACTATTGTCGATGACCACTGATTGATAGCGATTACTTATACAAGACGCAACAAAAATTATAGAAGTATTATCAAAACCATAGTTTGTCAGTTTAGCACATAACAAATAATGATCTATCGTGTCGAAAGCTTTAGAATAATCAAGCAGTATTAAAGCAGTTGCATATCCATTATCTAATAATTTTAATTATCTACTATGTTTACCAAAACTGACGTAATACTGTGTCCCTTTCGAAAACCGAATTGTAAAGGAGAAACAATTGTAATACATAATCATAAATTTGCACCTAAATTATCTTCTCTAATGTTTTAGACGATATTGGTATAATGGTCTTAATATGTCTTAAATCACAATAATCTAAGGGGTTGGTTTTTTTCTGAATAGGGTTAATTAAAAGATATTTTCCACTGATTAGGAAAATAAACTATCTCTAGCGCACAATTTATTGTGTGTATGATATGTTTAGAAATTACACTTGAACATAACTGAATCATAATAGCACAAATTCCATCACTGCCATAAGCATTTGATTTTAAATTAAGTAGAATTGTTTGAACTTCATCTAATATAACAAGTTTGAAGCTGATAGATAAATTGTCACTATATTTATGTCTTAAATACCAATTACTCGTCTGGGGGCAATTATTTAACGGACTAAAATCTGAAAAAAAGAAATCATTTACATAGGCAGGTATTCAGGAATATAGTTATTTTGCTTAATTTTTATATTTAAATTGTGAATAACTTTCCAAAGCTTTTTTCTATTGTTAATATCTTGATATAACAAATAAGCTACTTTTTCATTTCTTATTGCATTAACTGCAAAATTTCTAAATTTGTTCTAATGTTATCAAAATCTTATTCCAAATATGTAATAAATACAAGCAGCTGAAATAAAGAAAAATATGAAAATACGTACAGGGTATCTCATCGATCGATATAGAGAAAAGCATGTAACAGAAAATTTTAGGAATTACTTAAGTCACTGTGGCCAATGCAACAAAAATAATTACAAACATTTGACACTTCCGGTTATACCAGAAGTCTATACCAACTTGCTTATTTGAAATTGAACATCCTGTAAATTTTGTATGTTTCGCTAAAAGCGTAAAATTGCGGAGCGTAGACACCTTTTGGTCTTCCTATATGCAAAAAATTAAATAAGGATCTCCTAGAGGACGAAAGTTATAAAGGTACTTGCAAACTGTTGCACCTGGCAATTTTTTTATAAGACGTCAAATATATCCGGAATGTCTGGGTTTAGGAATAGGATATGCTAAATGTTCTCGACCCAAAATTTTATGCTCCTTTAAAAAATTGGATTAAATTTTCATTAAACTGAACTGAATAAACTGTATCACTTAAAATAAAAAGTAATTTCCTGTCAAGCCAGAAGTGAAAAATATGTATGTAGTACTCATTTAAAACCAGTGGAACGCCACATGTTTATTTCTGCATTAATATACAGGGTGTAAATTTAGGTACCCAAGCAACATTTTACCAACTACCGACTACTTTTTCACTAATTCCGATGTCAGAATTATTACAAATAGTAGTCGAGTAACAACTTAAATTTTGTAGTTGTAATACGACGTCGAACCAAATATTGCGTCGACCTCACAAACCTACTGCTTAAGTCTCGACGATTTACCAACGTTGATTTGCCGTTAGAAAACGACTGAACAAGTTTTTATATGTTTTCAAGTCATTATCCAACGTTGATGAGCCGTTGACAACTGACTAAAATAGGTATGGTTATATTTTGAATAACTTACCAATGTTGGTTAGATGTTGACAGCTGACTAAAATAGGTATGGTTAAATTTTGAGTAACCTACCAACGTTGGGTAGACGTTGGTGACTAATTGAATAGGTCAAGTTTGTTATGGAACACTTGCCAACGTTGGTTAGGCGTTGGTTAGTGCCTTAATAGGTTTGGTCCTTTTTAGTTATTAACCAACGTTGGTTAGACGTTAATGACTAACTTAAGTAGCTCCGATTAATTTTTCGGTAATACACCTACTTCGGTATAACGTTGGTAACCGACTTGATAGGTAGCTACATTCATCCCAAGTAACATTTTACCGACTACCGAATACTTTTTTACTAATTATAAGGTCAGAATTATTACAAATAATAGTCAAGTATCGTCTTAAATTTTATAGTTATGATACAATGTCGGAGCAACGTAGCTTGAACCTCGCAAACCTACTATTTACATCTAGCACATTGACCAACTTTGGCTTGATGTCAGAAATCTACTTAATACGTTGAGTGTGTTTCTAGATTATTATCCAACGTTGATTAGACGTTGGTAACTGATTAAGTAGATTTAGGTAATTTTTGGGTAAAATTCCAACGTTGGTTAGACGTTGCTGACTGACGTAGTCGTCTAGCAACGTCGGCTAGACGTTGGTGTTAGGCTTTTGGGCATTGGTCTAATATAACCTCAAAATTAATGTCAATAATTCAGGTATTGGTAGATATTTAGTAAAGATTTATACACCAACTGCAACAGACGGTCGATATTATAGCGATTGTTTGGAATGAACGTTAGTGTTAGTGCAGATTTCTGTACCAAAACCTACTAAAAGTTGGTGCAGGTAAAATTATTTAACCGTGACGTCGCTGTTAGTAAAAATAGTTGCACTTATTCTCGCCTTCGCCATATTTTCTGGTTCCACAGAAGTGAATAATAGGCGGCCATGTTGATTATGTGTACAATTATTTTAAATACACAAAATTTGCCTCTTTTTTCAAATAAAGTAAGCAAAAAGTTTTTATTTACTCGTAAAATTAATTAAACAATATTTCAATTGCGCTTTCTTTGGAAAGGGGTAAAATATTTTTTGAAAGTAAAAAAAATAAAAATAGTACTTTCGTTCTTAAATAAACATTATTCTTATGGGCTCACTATATTTTTCGACCTACTTTATGTATATGTATCAATAAAATTTCTTTCGTTTCAGTTTTTACCCCACCAGATTTATTAAAATTTTATTCGAAGTATTTTGTATATAATACGTACTCAATGATAAATACGCCTTATCCATTTTATATAAATAGATAGGTACGACAAATAGAATAATATACAAAATTGCTTAGTTTCACTACCTACACCCGACTTTTGTAGGTCAGATTAAGGACAAATTTTAAATAAGGTTGGTAATAGCCCAACTTAAGCCGACGTAAAATTTGGTGAACATATGGTCGGTAATCACAACGACTAAAGTCGGTCCTCTACGTCGAATCGACCCATATTTTATTGACCAGATTAGTAGAAATATGGGTCTGCCCGACGTTTTGTGTACGTCGCATACCGACTTTTAGTTGCGAACAGCAACGTAGGTTCGTCGTCAGAATGTTGCTTGGGTAATTTTCAGTTTTTTGCTCATAACTTTTTTATTTGATGTTCAATTATTTTTTTCCTTTCGGATTTCTCAGAAAAGAAATACATAGAGAACAGTTCTGAAATTTGTTTCTTATGTGAAAAATCAAGCAATGAGATCGAGTAAGGCACTTAAAATGATCACCCTGTACGTTTACATTTCCATAACTATAATTTACATGCATTTTTCTTAATTACTAATGCGTTAGTTAATTACAATAATTTATATTTTAGAATGTGGGTACTGGACAATTTAGTGCATTTTACCGTTTATGGAATTGGATGTTGGTATTTATTCAAGGACCTCGACATTTTGACTGGTTTAAATAATAAACTCAATAATTTTTCGTTATATTGGAGTAACTTGTGAACTTAGTATATTAATTATCATTATTTTATTGATGCTTGTAGTGAATATATGTATTACAATAATTGAATTAATTAGTGATGCATGTTGCTTACTAATAAATTCGATATATTAGTCTAGGGTCACGCTTTCATTCTGGTTGCTGCAACACGATCACCCGATAAGGCCGCAAGGATGTGTTACGTAGATTCTTATGTAAAGTTGATTCACTCTCTACTTTCCTAACTAAAAAGTTATTTTCGCGCTGTTAAGTAAAAGAGAATTTCTTGTCCGACTTAACAACGCGAAAATCTACTTTTAGTAAGGACTACAGAGTGAGCTTTGTTAAGTTGGCAATAATTTTTAGGTTAAGTAATGTCGTTAACAGCATGAAATAAGAATTAGGACTGACACTGACAGCCATTCGAAAGTAACAGGGAATTTTTTTGTCGAACTTAACAATGCAAAAATCAATTTTTAGTTAAAACGATAGAAAGTGAATCAATTTTTGGTGATACGCGATTCTTCTCTAGCAGTACGCTACTTACCGGCAGCCTTGACAACTATCGCCATTAATTTCTAGACCATTAATTCCAAGAATTGCCTTTGTTTACTACGCCTAGTGTAGTTGATTTGTTGTTTTCTCCTTTGATTTTCGTTGAGAATACTTAAAACTATGAAATATTATTGCTGTGTACCTCATTGTTGTTCTTGGGCGAAGGAATATCCTGAGTTTAGTTTTCATACTTTTCCATAGGTTAGGAAAATCGAGAGTTATTATCGAAACCAGGCTTGGCAATAAAGAATTGGTAGACAGGCGATAAGTTTGGATTAAGGCATTGAAAATTGGGAAAAAAGTTTCGGAAAATATGAGAGTATGTTTGTTACATTTTTGCAAAACGCTTTTTTTTAGACTCTTAAACACCTTATGCACTTATAAGAAATGCCGATACATGCTTAGATTTATATGAGCAACACATCTCTTTAATCTTCACTGACCCATTAATAGCCAATGCTCCTTTAATTTCGTGAGGATCGGAATTAAGCACACTTGATTGCAAACACAGTGCATAAATATATATGCACTGGTTAGTTGCTTCTGTTTTTCCGGCTAAAAAAAAGATGTCCTGAATTCAATATATTTTCCCCTTCGATTACGCATTTGGAATGTTCTGTGCCTTCTAAATAACTCATATATTCCAATATACTTAATATCATTTTCGACTAGTTTCTGAAAAATAGTTAATTTGAAAAGGCCTGTTAGTAAACTTAAGTCATGATACTTATTTATTTGACCTGAAACGTGACATATACACGTTCTCAAAGCTATAAGAGTTTTACAAAATATGATTTTTAATTAATTTAAACGCCAAATACCAGCAAATAACCCTTCGAAAACCGTTTTATCACATGGCAATAGCAGTAAGCAACAAGGTAAACAAATTTGAATGGCCCATAGATTAGTACCAGATATTGCCGCTATGGCGTGATGATCTTAATTTGAATCGCGTATATGCGCCCCACGACTTCGACCGATTTTAAAAACTCCCCATGGAGCACATCATTGCGACCTGGTTGAAGTGATGGTGTTGCCACGACCAGGATGCATGTGTGGCAATAGACTTACGACGTTTTCCACTGACTGCAGCTGTATATCTATATCTCTTTCTATTAATGTGTATTAAATAAAATAAAAACACGCCGAGTACATAAAAGTGCAGGCATTGGAAAATGCTGTTATGGTGAATTTACACACTGCCAGTAACTCGTCCGAGTAACTAAAACCGAGTACTGGATTTTAGTACTTGTATCGTGTAAACAGGCGTTTTAGTGTTTCAGTAACACTAAAAGGTCCGTTTACACGTAAGAAGTATTAAAATCCATTACTCGGCTTTAGTTACTCTGACGAGTTACTGGCGCCATGTAAATTCACCTTTAGTCTAATCTTGATGTTACATGCGTCCTTAGCTGCCCTAGTAATATTAAATATAGTAGAATTTTACGTAGCAAATATATCAGATCGTTGCGGTACATAATTAATTCTATTGTTTCTCTGTACATTGTGTTGAAAATAAAAATGTACTACCTGAAGTCTAAGTAAATTTAGATTTAGGTATAAACAAGTATGTTGAATTCAATATAATTTTTCACATTCATCCGTCCTAACACATATATTCACCTAGTATAAATCCTACACTTTAATATAACTGTTATAGTCCTATTTTATACTTCTGCAAGACCCAGTTCACCCTAGTTCGTAAGATAGAACAGTGCTACAATAATTAAAGTGATATAAGATCATAATATAATATATTAATTTTCTGTTTCCATTAACAAAATTCATTGTAAAATAGTTCAAACTGATTCAGGTAGGTTCAAGAGGTGCATCCCAGCAAACATTAAATATTCACATTATATAATGTGAGAGTAACGGGTTATAATAATAACAGTATTTATTGGTGTTATGGTAATGTTATAACAGTTATTATGATATAATGATATAATCATGTTCCGACCATTGTTATTTGTTTTGTAAATAATAATATTGTAACAATTATAATCATGTTACAATATGTTGTTATGTTGTAGTAATATAATAATATGACAAATAAAGTTTTGCTAATGTAACAAAGTTATATAACAACTCAGCAAACATAAAATATTCATATTATATAATTTTGGAGTAACGGGTTATAATAACAGTATTTATTAGTATTATGTTAATGTTATAACATTTCTAGGAAGAGGAAGAGTTAAAACAAACAGCACAACATATAAATTTTTGTGTTATTCTATAAAGGGCCCCATTCACATTGAGATCTGTATCGATACATGTTGCAAGTATCGGTATCGCGATACAAATCTCTATATGTATTTGGTTGACTCAGTATCGGTGTATCGGTATCAGCTGGTATCGCCGCCTGTTTCACTGTCGAGAAACTTCGATACCGCGCGAGTGCAACTGATACGAATATCTACTTGGCGCAACGTGTATTTGTCTGTCTCTTGTATCGCGCTAGCATACATCAATATATTATTATTCTAATAATAATAGAAAGTGAAATAGGTAACGATGTCGGCAGACAGAGACTTTTGGGAAGACTTTTTAAATCTTTACAAATTGTATCCGTGTTTGTGGAATTCTGCATCGAAGGAATACTCAAATAGACAGCTACGTAACCATTGCTTGGTCCATATTCTCTTTCTACGCCTTTTTTCCTTAAAAGCTTCCGATAGTGCTACTGCAACTGCCACCATCACTGGTTGAGTTAACATTTCGGTTTCGCCTTTGAAATTGAAATGGAGTCTCATGATTTCGTTTCAGTGTGTATATCATGATTCCGTCTCAGTGTGTATGTGGTACTTGATACTAGATACACATCTCAATGAGATTTGTATCGATACAGATCTCAATGTGAATGGGGCCCTTTACTCTCATGATTGTTTTTGTAGGGTTTTCTATCAATGCGGTCATTCAAATTTTCAACCATTTTTTACAACTAAATAGTCGCATATGCGGTGCATATTAGAAGGATCCATACACAAACACGAGTAAGGTTGCTTTACATAACTCCGCCATGTTTTCAAGACCAGCTCAAAGACGAACGTATTTTACATACTGTTGTGCGCCAATGTGATGTTGACAAAAATTAAAGTAAAAAAATGCAAATTTAGGAGATTCTGGTCATTTTAACTGTACTACTTTTAATTTAAAACCACTAAAGTAATTCATCGTATGTTGACAGTTAAATTACTCAAATTTATGTATATATGTGAACATATTTTTTCTCCAGAAGTCTCATCAGATTGGGGGTGCGCTTGTTTTTTCGACCTACAATGTCCATATTTTATATATTTATTTATTTATTTATTTATTTATTTATTTATTTATTTATTTATTTATTTATTTATTTATTTATTTATTTATTTATGTATTTATTTATCTATTTATCTATTTATTTTTTTTTTTATTTATTTATTTATTTATTTATTTATTTATTTATTTATTTATTTATTTATTTATTTATTTATTTATTTATTTATTTATTTATTTATTTATTTATTTATTTATTTATTTATTTATTTACCTATTTATTTATTTATTTATTTATTTATTTATTTATTTATTTATTTATTTATTTAGATTACACTGTTCAACAGGTAAATAACCCAATTGCAGAACAGGAGAGTAGGCAAAATACAGATAGAAAAAATGTAATATGTTCATAGGTACTGAGATAATTACAAAATACTAATTACAAAATACTAATTATAAAATACTAATTACAAAATACTAAGATAATTAAAAAATAAAATAAAAGGGGAAGTGAGAAGGAATGACCACAATTAACCTGAATAGACAAATCAAAATGGCCCTAAGGATTTTGAAAAATATACAATGATTATAGGGAAAAACAAGTTACTTAGAAATACAACATTTTTATGTTATTAAGGCTGCAATTAAATATATCTAAATGGATGCCAGCGGCATTACAGTTATTACAAATAGTATGTAGCGGAGAATGTTTCAGAATATTTGTACGAGGTGTCGGGAGATAGAATGTTAAGTTATCTCTAAAGGTTATTCTAGGCACAATAAAGTTTAATTTAGATAAAATATCTTGACAATCGGTAATATTGTGAATAATCTTAAACAAAAATACCTGAGAGAAATATTTACGCCTTGTATCAAGACTTGCCAGAGAATGTTTTCCTAATAACTCACTTTGAAGAAAGCCAATAGGAGGGTAAGTACCGTCAGCTTTAAAGCTTAGAAGTTTTAAAACTCGACGTTGAACAGATTCCAAAATATCGATGTGTGCACCGTAGTGAGGGGACCAGACAAGAGAAGCATACTCAAGCTTAGTTCTGAAAATGCAAAATATAATAATTTAACTGTGTTTGTGTTGGTGAAATCACGACAAATTCGAGCTATAAATCCATACTTCCTTCCTGCTTCTAAGACTATGGAGTCTATATGTGTAACAAAGTCAAGTTTATTGTCAAATATAACACCAAGATCACGGAATGTTACTGGACGATTTACAGTAATATTATCAAGATTATAATCGAAGATAATATATGTTGGCTTCGTTGAAAATGACATTATGATGCATTTGTTAACATTTAAAGGCAATTTGTTTTCTTGACACCAGATATTTACATTATTTAGATTACTCTGAAGGTGGATAAATTAAACGGGTAAAATTTTTAAACATCGGCATAAAGGAGGCAATTCACGTCCAAAACGTTTACAATATCATTTATAAAAATTGTGAATAACAAGGGTCCAAGGATGGACCCTTGGGGGACACCTGATGTTGTAAGTATTCAACAGACTTGAACCCATTAAATATTACATATTGAGTCCTATTATGTAGGTACGACTTGAAAAATGTAATATTTTACCATAAACTGGCCTGAGTTGAAAAATGTTTGTACCACAATACACCGAAAACCACAATAAAACACATAAGCTCTACTTTCTATCGTTCTAAGCCTAGATTAGTATATAGTTCTAAGTTTAAGTGGAAACAGCAGAGCTGTGGTGTTGATTCCATTAAACTAAATTAATGCATATAACTATTACCTTCATAGAAAATAGTTATATATTTATATTGTTGTAAAACTATAAATGATATACTGTTGTAATATAACCGTTATTTTAATGAGTTATATTACTGTTATAATATATCACGGTTAGGCTGAGTGGGAAATAGTAACATTCGCTCTATAAATAACATTATTATATAAATGTTGCATAACTTGTTACATTTGAAGTTGGCCTTTTATATAACAAAAATATTTGCTGGGATGTATATTTAAAATTGTGAAATAATTCTTCCTATCTGCGTTTGAAATAAATACACTCATATATCATAGAATTCTACCAATTTTTACAATGAAGCGAACAGAAAATAATATAATTGTGGCAAAAACCGTAAAAGTGATATAAAACTAACAGAGGTTTTACCACAAATAAACTCATTAGTGAATGTCTCATCCGTATCAAGAAATTTTCGACTAGCTTCTGAAGATTCAAGAATTATTTCTTAGAACGTAAATTCAGCCGCCAAATAAATCACTTCAATAGTGTATTGTTTATGACAGATTCAGTTCATTCAATACATATTATGAAATTTAAACTTCTGTGGAGATGCATATTCTACATATAAATTTAACAAACTGTCTCTCATCGACTTAATCTGCAGCTTGGTGTTTTTATGTTATAAACACTTATAAACGAAACGATTTTATGACATTGCTACCCACGTTAATTGATGAAATCATTCCTGAAAGTATTTTTTTAGTTTCTTATAACTATTTTCAACTTCAGAAGATTGTAAGTATACAGGATGTTTCCAAATTGCCATGCTTAAATTCGTAAGTAGATTCCACATGTAAAAATAAGAAAAAAGTTCATATTATTAAATAATGTAAATGCTCCTAAGGTACGGCTATTTGTAACAAGGGTTAAGAAAGTGCTTTCTATTTATAATAAATGTATCAGAAATCCGTTAAACTAGGATTATAAAATTTGGTACGTGGTTTGTCGTCCATATACCGCTATTATTTGAATGTAGTTACACAAAAAATTCATTGCCATATACGAAGCAGGAAAGTTCAAGCACATTTTGTTCCGCATTGCTAAAATTTGAACTAGACTTTCTTTTGAAAATACACAAAAAGTGCTCTTGCGATTTTGTTTTAAGATTATTCATTTTCGAATAAAATGCATATAAAAATAATAGAAATAGAAAACAAGGATTTATTTTTTACAGTTATTTGTTTCGATGACTTATTTAAATGAAAGTATCAGATAATCATAATGTCCACCATTCTTTTCTACACATTTGTTGAAGCAACGCACCAATTATTATCTGACACGTTCTAAGATTCCGTGTTTGTTTGTGATATTTTCACACGTATTTCGTGCATGTGGCTCCATGTTTCAAGATTATTCAACGATTGATTTCAAATAATCCCACAAAAAATAATCTAAAGAGTTTAGATCAGACGACCGAGAAGGCCACGATGTAGGTCCAACCCCAGCCTATCCATCAATTGGGACAAGTACGGTATAGGTGTTCCCAAGGAGAAGCGATAGAGAGCCATCACGCATGCGCCAGGCGTTTATCCTTGTTGCTCCAGGTAGGTATATCCTTTAATAGATGTACAAAAAAGAATGTTGATTAAGTGGTGTCCAGTTATCCTTACCCACACATTTATCGAAAATCTGTTTTGATGTCTTGATTCAAAGAACTTATGAGTATTTTGATGTGACAAGAGTGAGGGTAAATTAAACCCCCCTGGGAAAAAAAAAAAATTTTTTTTGGGGGGCCCCCCCCCCCCTTTTCCCCCCCCCCCCCCCCCCCCCCCCCCCCCCCCCCCCCCCCCCCCCCCCCCCCCCCCCCCCCCCCCCCCCCCCCCCCCCCCCCCCCCCCCCCCCCCCCCCCCCCCCCCCCCCGCCTGGGGGGCCCCCGCGCCCCGCCCCCCCCCCCCCCCTCTTCTCTTTTCCTCTTTTTTTTTTCCCCCCCCCCCCCCCCCCCCCCTTATTGTGATTATTATAGTTTTTCGTGAAAATCCTCCAAATTTTGTTGCAACTACCACTGATTGCATGCTGATCTCTTTTAGGAAATCTTCATCTTCGAAGATGGTAGGAGTAAATTAGTTGCTCATGGAAAACTCGCCAAACAGTAGTTACTGAAATTCCTTCCTGAGGGGTTATTCTGCGAGTACCGACTTGCGGATCCTTTGCAGCAACTTCTATGATCTGATACTCTCGTTTTAGCGTTAGAACGTAACAATCTTTTCCACAGTAATTTCTGTTTACTTTAAATGACCATTTGGATAAGCTTCCGCACACATTCTATCACCTTCAGCTGCATTAATATAAGCTCTATTGTAAAATAAATAGATATCTGCCAAATCGACAAAGGTATATTCTACAGGACTTCAAACCACGTTTGCAAAAATGATTCAAAAATAGCAATACTTTAAAGTGCAGCAAGTTTTGTTTTTTGTTATCACAAAGAAATAATCTACTATTATATAAAGATAACGTTTTCCTTTTTACATTTTTCGCTCAATTTTCAATATTTTTACAAGAGCTGTGCACTTTGTACGTCAAGCTATTTTCCACATCACCCTTTAGGTAGAGTTGTTGGCGTGTTTTTTTTAAGTGATTTCCCCTATGAGTCTAATCCACTGAAGTCCAATTCAATATATTCAAAATCAAGCAAATTATGGTGTCTCAACGTCAACGTCATCATCGTCTTCCATAATGCCTGCGCTTTCAGCATTAGGCAGGCTTGGCCCTGGCAATAGGAGCACATGTTTGAACACGTAAACCAGATTTTGCACACCCGCATCTCTTTCCACCCACATCGTAATTTGGAGCTGCATGAAATCAGAGTTAGAATTGATGCTTCAGTTGTAGGCAGGGGTATGCGTCTTGGTTTACGGATCTCGCAACGTTTCCATTAACATTATATAAATTTCTTAGCAGACAATAAAATAGTTAAAATACAATAAAGGGTGTTTTTAAAACAATTGTGACGAATATTACAAAATTATAATTATTCCATATTCCAACTAAATAAACTTTCTAATTTTTTCGGGCCACACTGAAACTCTAAATCGGGAGGCAGAACCAATCAGAGACTAAATGTCTAATCGTGTGAACATGATGTGACACAACCAATCACAAAATTTTATTAAGAAGCCATTTTAAAGCAGTTGTTATGATTGTACTTATGTAAAATGGTAAATATTGCTGTGAGTTTATGCTAAATAAGTGTTAATTATATCTGTAAGTAAAAATGTTTTTGTGGTACTTATTATTTTATGTATGTGATATAAAAGTTCTAAAGTCGACAGAATCTTCAGTTCGGCCATTAGATTCTAGATCTAATATATAAGATATCGATTTATTTTTGGAAATACGAATATTAAAGTATACTAGTCCATAGAATTCAATAATTTACATATTTATATAAGGCGACTTCTAATTTAAATTACTTATATATTTTAGGTCATGAAGGTCAGACCTTTTGATGCCAGTGCCGGCTGTGAGTTTTTGAAGATTCTATCAGGATGTCTTTTATCTATATTTATGGGGTAAGTTTGGAATATATTTTTTTATCTGAAACTATGATATTTTTTTTAAACGAGGAAACCATATATTCACATATGCAATAAATATAATATTGTATTTAGTTTAATTTACGTTAGATAGATAATTTTAATGTTGTTCGTAAAATTTATCGTAGTTGCGGTGTTAAAATTTTGAAATCAATATTATACAGTGAGCACGTAAAGGTTGGAATAAATTCCGTAAAATCGTTACAAAGTAAGTGACAAAAATTCGCCCAGACAAGTCGATTTTTAAATTCATTTCTTAATTTGTTTATTTAAAAAAAAAATTTTTTACATACTTTTTTTAAAAAGTTATGACGTCATCGGCAATTTTTTTAAATGGCAACCCCCATTTCTAAAAATTTCATTTGAAAGAGCACATTTTTCTGCATACAGTACGTTAAATTCTAAGGCATGTTGCATGATGAAATTATCGAGAAAAAAAACAATTTAACATTAATAGCACATGGTCGAACCCTGGTAGAGGAACTGTTTTACGACTTACACATTTTTCATGTTTACGCTTTTTTTTCATTTACGTAGAAACGCGGACCTGGCTGTCACGTTAGTTCACATTTACTCACATTCAGTTGTCACATTATTTAAAGTTTTAATAATGGAACGTTGAAGTGAGAGACAGCGAATTGAGATTTTTGGTGATGATTGGTTATAGAGAGATGTCCCGAACACAAACTCGGGTTACTGAATTATTTAACGATAAATACCCGGATCGACCGATTACACAATCAACTGTTAGCAAAATAGAAAATAAGTTCCGAGAGTGTGGTCATGTAAGAGATAATTATACGAGAGGTTGTCCTGCAATTTTAGAAAATAAACAGTTAGATGTTTTACTGACAATGGAGGACAATCCTTACAAACCAAGTCGCGAAGTCGCAGCAGAACAGTCAATTAGTCAGTCGACTGTTTTAAAATATTTGAAAAAGAATAAATGGCACTCATATAAAGTAACTTTAGTTCACGAGCTTAACGAAGATGATTTCGACCGCAGAGTACAGTTTTGCGAAACCATGATGGAACGATGTAATGCCAATCCACATTTCTTAAGTCGAGTACTTTTCTCTGATGAGGCCACCTTCTGCTTAAATGGCGCTGTAAATAGGCAAAATTGTGGATATTGGTCACATGAAAATCCACACTGGATGATGGAGGTACATACCCAGTTTCCACAGAAAGTAAACGTGTGGGCTGGAATTGTTGGGACTACAATTTTGGGTTCATTTTTTATTGACGGGTCATTAAATGGTGTAAGATATTTGGAGTTGCTCCAATAAAACATAATACCGGGACTTGCCGCACTGTACCCAAATGGCGAAAACCCTAATGTACCGGAGAACTCCATATGGTTTCAACAAGATGGCGCACCACCGCATTATTCAGTAATAGTGCGTAATTATTTAAGCGAAATTTTCCCAGACAGATGGATTGGTAGACGCGGTTCATTAGAATGGCCAGCGAGATCTCCGGACCTAACTCCATTGGATTATTTTTTTATGGGGTTACCTTAAATCCAAAGTGTATTATAATAGACCAAATAACATTGAGGACTTAAAAGACAGAATTAGGTACGAATGTGGAAGAGTTGGACCCGAAACAATTACTAACGTTTTGCGAGAATTTGAATTTCGGCTTGGGCATTGTCAAGAAGTAAATGGTACGTAATTTGAATATTTAATTTAATTATTTTTTGCTGGATTTTTTATTTCTTGTATTTCTGTTTTATTAAACTATTAAAAGTAGTTAAGATTTTTTTTCGATAATTTCGTCGTGCCTTAGAATTTAGCGTACTATATGCATAAAAATGTGCTCTTTCAAATGAAATTTTTAAAAATGGGGGTTGCGATTTAAAAAAATTGCCGATGACGTCATAACTTTTTAAAAAAGTATGTAAAAAATTTTTTTTTAAATAATCAAATTAAGAAATGAATTTAAAAATCGACGTGTCTGAGCGAATTTTTGTCACTTGCTTTTTTAACGATTTTACGGAATTTATTCCAACCTTTACGTGCTCACTGTATACAAACTCGATGGGTAATGGATGAACTCCGCTACAATTCATAATACGTTATTTTTTATTTGTTGACGATTAAATTGAGTAAATACTGTCAATTAATTTATCGATTAAAATGGTAAAGTAGCCGATAGTATGTTTATTATATTACCTCTCTGTTAGTTGCCTATACGTTCACCGATAAGTCTATCCATAATGTGAAACTAGTTGAACCACTATTAGTTTGAGATATTTATTTTTGTTATTCCAATTTTTGTATTATTATATAGACAAATTAACAGAGATTTATGTGTATTTTATTTTCCACACTGGGTAAAGTGACCATCCTGATTCAATCAAGACATGTACTGATTATGTACAGATTTTCTGTAACGTGGTAATTTTCTAGCACTCTATTTTTTTTGCCATCTTTATAACAACTAGGTATAATGAATATGCCCTTCCTGTAAAAATTCGTATTATTCCAATATAGTCTGTCAAGGCTATATGAAGAACACATTCAATCATTTCCTTAAGGATCCTGTCGTTGCAAACATGGACAAATGCGTCCACATTAAGTCTTGCGAAACAGTGTTCGAGTTCCCATGTTTATGAGGATCATTTCATGATTTCTGATTAATCCACTCGCCTGAGTCGCGCTTTTCCTTATTCTCTTAAACCTCAAGAAGTAGTACTAGCAACTAACATAGCTACCCCTCAAAAGTCTTATGCTGAAAATAATTCTCTTGTATTTCAGCCACGTGTACTATTTTCAGTTAATGATCATTCATCTGCATTATCTGAAAATTGAGTATTTGGACTTGACCGTGTGGTATTTAAAGAATATATGCTACATATATAATGTTGTGGTACTTGCCTTTAAAACAAAATAATATTCTTTTGGTAGTTTGTTTGATTAATTTTAACTAGTTTATTAACATATTGTAGTTCAAACAATTTGTTATCTAGATGTAATAGTGTACACGATGTAATTGTTAAAATGTGATTTAGTAATAAATACTAAATAAAATATTATATTATATTTTCTTGTCTACTCTTATTTTAGAATCATGTAATACAATATTTAAAAGGTGAAAATGCATTTCTTTAAATTGTTTCGCCATTTAAATTTTAAAGACCGATTTTCCATTGTTAAATTTATTTGGTAGATAAATTTCATAGAACCTAATTAATGTATTAATAATTGTTTCCACGGAATTTATATCAAATAAATGTGACATGAAATGGAAAAGCCGGCCCTTGTAAATAAATAAATATTTTACTATTTACATGTTTCATTTAGTTCCCTTTTCCCGTTCCCCCCGCTTGCCAACAAATATGGCTCCAAACGTCACAGCTGCTTCCATCCTCCACTATTGATTTAGCTTTCTTTTTTTTATCTGTTCTGTGGTTGTAGGAATCGGCGATAAGATATTGATATTACCGACTTTTTTCCATCCCCACTCTGTAGGATTTAATGAATCGTATTGCCATGTCTAACGCGGTAAGAGTGCTGTCATGCAGCAGCGGACAGCAGAGGTAGTGCAGACAGAAGCACAGTACTGTCTGCTTTATCAACAAGTTTCACTGACTCCTACTACTGAAGCACCAGCACCAGCAGCAATTCTAGCTCTGATTTCATGGAGCAGCAAATTAACATGTGGAAATGATGCGGGTGTGCAAAAGCTGGTCTGCGTTGTTCAACAATGTGTTCTCATTGCTATGGCCAGGCTAGAATCTCTCAATCAATAGTCTGGTCATACAGCATGCGGCTGCCATGATTTTCTTGTTATGCAATGGTTAGCAGTCCAAGAAAATGAGGTAAGAAGCTGACAGTTAATTAGGTAGTGATTGAAAATATTTTGTAGTTGTTCAGAATTAAAAATCATAATGATAATGATCTAAAGTTTCACATTCGACTGACCGAACAAGTAAACAAAAAAAAATTAAAAACGTTTTAAAAAAACGTGACCCTGAGAAAACCGTAACATAATCGTTTTATAGGACCAAAGTTTTAGAGGACAAAATTCTGCGATATATAAAAATACAATAGCACAAAATATAACAACTATATAGCAGTATACAAACAATAATATTAATTAAAATAAAATGTCACGCAATAAATAGAATATAAAGACGTTAATTAAACATGCATTAAATAAATATTTTTTATATCAGCAATTTTACTGTTAAATATATCCAGACTGTTCTCAGTATTACTATAATTAGAGCACACTTGATACATAGGAGATGCAATTAAAATGTTTGTACGAGAGGTGGGAAATGCAACTATATTATTTGTACTTGCACTTAATCTGGGAGTTCTATATTTAATAAATAAGTGAGGTAATAGGGGGACAGTCAATCTCATTATTAATTATTTTGTACAAAATAATTACTGAGTGCATCACTCGTGTCCTAATTAGACTGCTTTTTTCAAATTTATTTAAAACTAATTCTAGAGGTTTTCCTCTAACAGGATATATATTCTCCAAAATGAAAATTACAGATTTGAAATATCTTCGTTGTACTTTTTCTAGTGCTGTTATGTAAATATTACAACAAGGATTCTAAACAATAGAAGCATATTCCAGTTTGGACTTAACAAAACTAACAAACAACATGCGTAGAATAGACAATTTCTTAAAATCTTTGCTGTTGCACAAAACAAAACCTAAACTTTTGAATGCTCCAGATACACATTCCTCAATATGTTTAGAAAAGTTAGTTTGGAAGCAAATGTAATGCCAAGGTCTTTCATAAACTCGGGTCTTTCTAGGGTGGTGTTGTCCAAACTGTAGTCCAACATAAATGGATTTGTTTTCCGTAAAAATGACATGACTTTACATTTCGTAGCATTTAGAGGGAGATGATTATTAACGCACCAGTTATTAAGAATATTAAGATTGTGCTGGAATCTCAGGCAGTCAAGATCAGAGTTTATGAAGAAATGTAATTTTAGATCATCAAAATATAGCAAATAATATACATCTAGATTATCGACAATATTATTAATGAATAATATAAAAAACAATGAACCGAGTATAGAACCTTGCGGCACTCCAGATGCTTGAGTAAATTCAACAGATTGGTGACCACAATATTGTACAAATTGGGATCAGTGAGATAGATATGAATATAATAAATTTATCAAAGAAATACTAAGGCCAACGTCTTTCAATTTTGTTAATAATATACCGTGGTCCAATCCGTCAAACGCCTTGGAAAAGTCAGTATAAATAACGTCCACCTGACCTTTACGATCTATTGCTTCGGAGATAAATTGAGTCTTGCACACAATGTTCGATACCGTGGACCGTCTCTGGATAAATCCATGCTGATCTTCAACAACTACAGTTTTAGTATGAAATGAAATATAATCATACATCAAAAATTCAAAAATTTTAGAGAAATTACGTAAGATGGTAATGGGACGATGATTTTCAATTTCGTGCTTATTACCCTTTTTAAATACTATGGACAAATTCTGAATTGGATCCAAATATCCAGAAATGTCTGTTTCTAATATCAAATTAAAAATAATGCAGAGCGGCTTGTAAAAGACACTAGCACAATAATAAATAAATGCAGCAACTTGATCAGATCCAGTGGTCCTATTTGCTTTAAGTTTTTTAATTGACTTAAGAACCTCATTCTCACTAAACTGTCCAATGCGGAGGACGCTTATCACATAAGCTGTTGCCGGGTATGTATTCACTAGAATTGATAAAGGCATTGGAAGAAAATTGGTAAAAGAATTGGCAATGTCTTGAGGATTTCCAGGCTAGTATTGTTATAATTCATACTACTGGGAATACTTGTACAGTTTTTTTTTTTTGGAATTAATGAATCCCCAAAATTTATTTGGATTGGCTTCTATAGAGTTGTCAGCCTCTTCAATGTATCTATTATATGCACCACGAATAGTGGTTTTAAAGGAAGCTTTTAAGTCTTTAAACTGGTTATAGTCAACATGTTGCTTGGAATGCATACTCCGAGTTCGATCTTTCTGTTTTAAAAGTCTAATCGTGTTAGAATTAAACTAAGGAGGGTACTGTTTATGGCAAAGTATCTTTTTAGGGACGTTATTTCTGTTTACGCCATAACTAAAACTTTGTTGTTAATTGCGGTGTTTTTAAATAGTGAACTGCATGGTGGTTGAATAAAATAAAGATGACAAAAGGGACTCACCTCTATCCTATTATTAGTTTACCTGCTGGAATCCTGTTAGGAATAGAGGTGCAAGGAATCAGGTTCCAGAGATTTCACACCACTCACTCTAGTAAATTGTAAGAGATCTCGGTACTTAATTGATTTATTTATTATATGCACTATTCAAATCAAGGTAGGTAGATTGGTTACTACGTAAATTCTTTTTTCATTCGAACGTGAATCAGCTTGCTTCAAGAGGTGCACTAGAAGTGTCGCCCGTTGTCACCTATGGGCAGTAATTACAATTGAATTAAAGTCGAACCAGGGCGCCAAAACAATTTCTAAAGACGGCATATATTTCTTCATAAAATTCAAATAAAACTTTATTAACCGACATATCCGACGAGATATCCCAATCAATTAAGTTTAATTCACAATAAAGTACTGGAAAATTAGCTTTTTTAAAATTGAAAGATGTATGGCTAGATAAATAAATGTTATTTGCTTTTTGTTTCTGTATAAGAACTCTGCTACAGAGGGCAGGGTGATGCAAATCTTCTGTTAATAAGATTGAGGTTGCTTTCTCAACACTGAATGGCACTTTGCACAAAATTAGATCCAACAGCCTATTGTTATTATTAATTATTTTATTGTGTTGCTCTAAGTTATAAAAATTAATAAACTGTTGCAGAAAATTATTATTTCTACTGGGTGTTCTTAAAATATATTCCGATAAATTAAAATCTCTCATAATTAAAATATTGGATCCATACATATTGTAATGTGACTCAATATTATCGAACAAAGCTTCATAATCGTCACAAGCACTATTAGGAGGAATATATAATTTAAGAATAAAGAGGTAATTATCACACATCTTTACTTTTACACCCAGTATATCAATAAAGTTAAAATGACTAAAACCGGGACATAGCGAGTGGATATCAAACAAACATGTATTGAACTTCTTATTCAGTGCCAACAGCTCTCCACCTCCACGTGTTTTATTAATTGCCTGAAAATTTCTATCCCATACCTTCAAACTACTTATTCGAAATAACGAAGAACTCTCCCGTGAATTCGATAAATATGGACGTCGCATACCATGTGACCGCCCTACCTATGGCCAGAACCTATACTTGAGGGACTCTACGCCACACCTGCCTAAATACAGAAAGCGTAGACACTATCGAAGACGTTGACATTGACGCTGACGTAAAATGATTTGTTTGATATTGAACTGGCCTCCACCCAAGAGACACAAACACGTTGAAAATACGTTCAATATTTTATCATGACGAAACGTGATTTCCATGTCGACGTGTCCGCTGTTTTCAACCTAATATTCAACGTGTTGTCGTTGAAGTCACATCCAAAAATATACGTTTCTTCAACGTCGAAATTTAGCTAAAATGGCTGGTAAAAATTAACGTAGAAAGCACGCCTGGAAGGCAACGCATTTTTAACATAAAATTTTACATATTTTAAATCATAACAATCATAAACATTCCGACCAATTAGAATGCCGATTTGCGCAAAAGAAATTTTGGAATCGTGCATTTTAAGTATTAATTGTAAAATGAAACATACTACATGCAATTTTCATATGCAGTTAAAGGATTATACAGAATAACAGCAATTTTATTCTTATTTATCAAGTCAAATGAGGAAAACTGGAGTGAAACAACTGATAAAATTTTGAAACTTAGCAACAAAGGTGTTCCTTCAGGCGTACTATTAAATATATCAAAAGTCCTAACTTCAATCTATGGCGCTCGAACCGCCATCTTGGAAAAATGGTGCTCCGATTAAGTTTTTTGCTTATATCTCGTTAACCATTAGCGATATCGGAATTATATTTCATATAAAAAATAAAGCTTATAAAATTCTCTACAAAAGAAATTACATCTTTTTTCGTATCTATTATTAATAGAACCCGTATCTCGGATGACATTAACATCATAGTCAGGAGCATCATAGGAGTGTAATTCTAAATTACAAAAATTTTTAACTCTTTTGTGATTTATTGTTGATTCAATTGAAGCAAATTATACGTAGTGGTGGGTGCATCACTGTCGATATAGCTACGACCCTCAAGGGGTAAAATGTGTTTTCACGCATTCCTCAATATCTCTTAGGCCGAATGAGTTTTGGTTTTTGCTCACAAAGGTTACTAATACAAATGTCTAAAAACATAAGGCAGCGCAAAAAATAAGAGATATCAGAAGATTGTTAAATCGATGAGGCATCGAAAAACTTGAGCGAAAATGGGACGATTCTTATATCATAAATGCTATACCATAATTGTATCAAAATGAAAAAATTTTAAATCTATGAGAGATAGAGGTTTGAATCTCTCCCTGGGACTACACTACCCCGCAGAATTTTTCCCAGCGAATCGAATAAAACAAGTTTCAACACACTATATGCAATAAGAGATGAGATATTCAGAGACAATACCCAGAATTGAGCTCAGGTAGAAAGATGAGCATATCTCTATTTTTATACATGTTCATCTATATGTATTTTTTGAATTGCTTGTACTATTTTCATAAAAATAATAATAGATGAGGAAAACATGTATATAACTCTTTTTTAGAGTATTTTTTATATGCAACATAATTTCCACGTCGATAGTGGTTAGCGAGATATAAGCAAACAACTGAATTGGAGCACCATTTTTCCAAGATGACGGCTCAGTATTGCCTGTAATTTTATATATTAAATCTATATGGTAATTAGAATGAACCTAATGTTTTCGTTTTTCTATGTTATTAACAGAAAATTTTTTAAAAGCGATTTATTAATTTAAGTTGGATATCTGGTAAAAACGTAACCTTAAACTAGAGACCACTTGCAACTCACTTTTACAGAAGAGAGATACGGTACGGTACTTTATGCAAGATTAAAATGAAATATAACAGAAGGAAAAAAGACATGCATGACGAATCCAAATTGCTTTTTATTTAATAAGTACAAATAAATAAAAAAACTGTATCGAAATTGATAACATTGAGACACCCCATAAACTGAAGCTTTGTCGTCTGCCCTTCTGATGGAGGAACTTATTGTTTGACAGAGTTAATGTAAATTTAATCTGTATCTGATATTTAATTCGACACTCGACGAATATAATACCTAATATATTATCTGCCATCCATTCAATGACATATTATACTTTCTCTTACACAGAATACACCATCAATATTATTGAGGTTCGTTTGATGAAATTTTATAACCTTTTTATTATCGATTATGGAAAATTTTGTATAGATTCTTTGCACACTAAATCTGCAAATAAATACATCGCCTAATTTTATTATGTAAACAGCTTCAATATATTTCTTGATCGTCTTAAAAATAGAAAAATTATGATATAACCATTAACATAAACAAATCAAAGTAAAAATTCAAACAGTATGTAACGAAAACAGCGGCGTTACTAGCGAAATGAAAAAAATTAAAACATATTTACGCGTTGCTTCAATATAAACACTTCCACATTAAAGTATGTTTTGCTTTTCTTCGCTTCGCTAGTAACGGCGTTCTTATCGTTTATCACAGCTCCAACAGAAACGCACCCCTAGAAATTTTAAGCCAAAATTCTGAAACAGATCAATTGCTATTTTAAAGAGGTCAATTTACATACATGAAATTCATTGCTGTGACGCTACCCTTCTTGGAAGTTAATCAACCCCCGATTTTAAATTAATAAGTATCTATGGGCCGAGTGACACATGAAATGAAAAGTCATTCAAATCTGCATTTACTAAGTGCCAAAAAAAGTTAATGTACAAAAAATAAATAGGAAAGTAATTATAATAAAAAAGTGAATATGATTGCAGGTTAAATATTGGTTTTGGGAAAACTAGTTGTAAGATATGTAAATTATATTTATGAAAGGAACAAAAGAAATAAGGAAGAAATTAATAAAAATAAACAGAAAAATTTTATTATTACAACTAAACATGAGATTTGTTCTTGAACTAAATGTTCAAAATGATCATCCAGTTTACTACAATTCGAATTCCACATAATTTCAAAAAAAATAACCGTCTTGAAATAGATTTTTCTCTGATAATATCGATCCTGAAAATATAATAGACACAGAAATTAAATCACTTTAAGGATGTCCTTAAATTAGTTTTCTTACATCATCGGATCAAGCAATTCCTTCATGCATGATAACAGAAAAAATTCATTATCGCAAGATCGAGTACAGATGTGTACAATTTTCTTTCCGGCAAATACACAGCCATATCTGAGCTTAGTTATCATGATAATTCGAAAGGTTAAACCTGTTTAGATCCATAACATTTGCAAAAAGTTTTATTATTAATGTATTGTAATGCTTGTGAAAGTAATTTCCAATTAAAAAGTTGATTGAAGATGACGTTACCCTGTGAAAATCCATTTTTGAAATTAAATAATTACAAAACACTGTTTTTTTCTTGTCTAATTTTCACTTTTATTTTTATTTTAAAATTAGACAAGAAAAAACGGTGTTTTGTAATTATTTAATTTCAATTTCTAATTAAGTTGTAAATATTACTAGAGACTAGAATATGTACCAAATCTGGAATATGCACACCTGTAGGTACTTCATCCATATTTGTGTTATTTTCAAAACAACAATTTTTCGTGAAAAACAACTCCTATAGACTCGTATCACCGCAAAATAAACAGCAAACTGTTATCACAGAGGTTTAATTCGAACAGCATACCCTCTGATTGTGATGAATTAAGAGGCTTACCTCAGTGACAACGTACGCATCGCATGTTTTCTTACTAAGTAAGAACCGTTATAGTGGTAGTTTAACTGTTTCATGGTTTCCAGACCTCTCAAGCTTTGACGCAGAATTCTCCACTGTGCGAGATTTTGCTCAAAACAGATCTTTTAATTACAACCTACTGTCTGCATGTTCTTGGCTAGCACATGATATATTTTTTTATTTAAATGCATTATTTATTCAAAAAATTACTGATGTTTTTAATTCAATATAAAGTAATATTGCGATCAGATGTGAAATAAAATGTCGATAAATGGGCGTCACTCCTCTACTGATACACTCTTACGCTTTTGACGAAATTTCCGCCAACGACACGTCGGATCTCGTTATTGAACTCAGAAATTATTGTTGGTTAGTTGGCGTATGCTTGGACTTCACAAAACCCCAAAGAAGGCACATGGTGTTACATCAAACAATCTTGGTAACCAATTCTGGTCGCCATTGCATGAGATGACATGGCAAGGAAATTTCTGTTGCAACAACTTCAGTATTTCCTTCGCAGTATGACAAGTTGTCCCATCCTGCTGGAACTATTAGCACATATCTTTCAGATCCATACTGTCCAATTCTGGCAACAAAAATCGAGCCCTAATTATGTGAAAATGTAATCGAAAATTTCGTCAAAAGAACAAGAGTATACTAGCAAAGTCATAGCGTCTATTTAGTTTCACACTTAATCGCAATATATGTACTAATATCAGCAATTTTCGAATAGATAATGCGTTTCTTAAAAAAATTAGATCGTGCGCACTTGTCAAGGCACCCACTACTTTTGCCTTCCTCTCTATTCCTTAAAATTTTCGCCATCAATTGAATTGCATAGCGCAAAAAACAAAATATAAAAGTTTGGTAAAGAACTCACCTATATTTTTCGTCATAATCCATAATTTGTGTCGCCCTTTTTTAAAATTTAGTAATTAAAGAGAATGCCATACATAATTTTATTCGTTTCAATTGTCTGCAGACCAGTTGTGGATAGATAGTACATGTATAAGTGACTTATATACAACTATTTTGCTGTATAATTGAAGCGTAGGATTGAAACGAATAAAATTAATACAATTATTTATGAATCTGATTCTTTAAATGTTGCTATCTTACAGCGGCCTAACTATAATATTAACTATTAATAGATAGTAATAACTAAATAATTAAAATAAAACAATTTTCTTCATATTATTAAAATTTTTATATCATAAAATCACTGTATTCTCACGTATACTCGTAAATACGGAGGTTGGTTTTTGAAATTACTTTTTCCTATCCAAAAATATTTCACACCTAAAAAAATATTAACCTGAAAATGAAACTTAAACGTCATATATTTTAGATGATTTAAAATTGATGTTTTTATTATTCAAAAGAATGTATGAACACATTCTTTGTTGTGTTGTGATTAAAAACATTTATAAATAAAAATAACCTTTTACGTAGCACCAAGTATTAAAAATATGCAATATTTTTGCTCATGGGTGTATTTTGTCAGCTTACCTCGTTTCGAATGATTGACAACCAGTTCATACAAAAATCTACGGAGTAATTGGACACACATTTATCATGTTTGACATTGCTAAAAAAGACAATCTTTTATCAAGGAAATGTTTTTTTAGTTTTGAGAGCGTAATCAGAGAGTATTCCGAAACGTCAAATTTGAATTATCTAAAATATTTGACAGTTAAGTTTCATTTTCAGATTAATATTTTTTAAGTGTGTGATATTTTTGGATAGGAATTTTTTTTTCAAAAACCAACCTCTGACGTCCTTTTGGCGCAGAGGTTTATTTAAAAATTTTCTTTAAATAATTTATAAGGAAGTGGTTTAATACCCATAGAAGGTAAGTAAAACATTATAGCATGCCACAAACAAATAACCATAGACAATAGATTGCATATTTGTTTTGATATAAAATATTTAAAACAACTAATCCCATTTTTGTGATTAGCACTTCCAATTCCAATCTAGAAGCAGTTAACCAATAAATACCAAATTAATTCTATTCAATGGACGCGAAATTTAAAATATTTACATTATTTTAAGACTTGCTATAAATATGTAACAATCTTCTTTTAGCCTCAACACAAATAAATAAATTCATCATTAAAATATTATATACGTTAAGCGATTTATTACTAATTTATTATAAATAATATACTAAAATTAGAGGTTGGTTTAATAAAAGTGAACTGTCTTGGTTGAAATTGTTTATTTGTCAGTCTTTTATTTTTTTGCATAAATATCCTAAAAATAAAAAAAATAAATTTATAAATAGTTTGAGTATTCACAAATGTGAGGCACTTGAACTTTTTCGTATTTTATTTATGTTCTAAACATTTTGACTATAATTGACAAGAACGAAAATAATGACAATAATATATGTACTTCAAAGAAAGAGAAACCACATTTTTAGGAATTATATTATCAATTTTTTACATAATATAAATCAAAAAAATTATTCTGAGCCATTTTAATAAATTTTATAACTTAAATGTAAATGAATCATAATATGCACGGTAACGTCACCTTTCGCATTATCATCTTGAAATACTGTCATCTGATATTATTTACAAATTTTACAATACTAATTATTTGAAATGGATACACCTAAATATCTTTTGGCATATTCCCTACAAAATATAGACTGCTAAAAGTTCTACTAACAAGGGGAGGGCACGACCTTGGGAATTTATTTTGGGATGAGACTTCGTGTAATAATTGTACTTCTTTAGGGTGTTCACCCCTTGGAATGGCAACGCGCAACGCTCAATCGATTCAGAAAAAATGACGTTTAAAAATTCAAACTCAGCTTATATACTAGTGAGGTTCTTCGAGTTCCCGCGGCGAAATAGCCTAGCCGATAACGTGTCTGCGTACCAATTCCAGGCGAGTCAAATAAATCTGTTAAGCCGATTGGCTATTTTATGTTTATGTTATGTAAATATTTAAGTATATTTTGTACCCGAACATAGTAGGCACTAGTCAAGTTCTCTGTCAAATTTTTAAATGTGAAATAAATGATTTTAAATTGGAAATTGGAATTGGAATTCCAATTTAAATGGGCGCTCGGGGTTCGAATCACGTGCACGACTTACTTTTTTTTTTTAATTATTTATTTAATTGTTTTTACAATTAAATAAATTTATTATTTAATATTATCGATCATTTAAATAACAATAATGTCGATAATGTTATTTTGCTAACGAAAAAGACTTTAAATTTTAAATCATAATTTAATTATAGTAATAATTTAAATTACTACCAAATAAATATACTATAATTTAATAAACTATTATTTAAAATACACTATTACTAATGGATATAATAATAATAATAGTTTATTAAATTATAGTATATTTATTTGGTAGTAATTTAAATTATTACTATAATTAAATTATGATTTAAAATTTAGTCTTTTTCGTTAGTAAAATAACATTATTGACATTATTGTTATTTAAATGATCGATAATATTAAATAATAAATTTATTTAATTGTAAAAACAATTAAATAAATAATTAAAAAAAAAAGTAAGTCGTGTACGTGATTCGAACCCCGAGCGCCCATTTAAATTGGAATTGGTATGCAGACACGTTATCTGCTAGGCTATTTCGCCGCGGGAACTCGAAGAACCTCACTACTATATAAGCTTAGTTTGAATTTTTAAACGTCATTTTCTCCAAATCGATGGAGCGTTGCATGTTGCCATTCCAAGGGATGAACACCCTAAAGAAGTACAATTATTACACGAAGTCTCATCCCAAAATAAATTCCCAAGGTCGTGCCCTCCCCTTTAAGTGACGCTTTGCATGTTTCTACCATAGGCGCCGCCTGGGCGGAGCAAGAAGCAGAGTTTTCCCCCTTGAAAAATGACGAATGGTATCAATATAATGGAAACACACGAAGTGATTTGCTTTCAATGAAACCAACATATACTAAATAATAATAATAATAATAATAATTTTATTTCTTCACTGAAAAAATATACAGCGTGGCATACAAAAACAGTGTAGAAAATGTCGAATAAACAATTTAAAAGAGTAAAAACTAAAACGTTTACAACAAAGTATAACATGAATAACATGAATACGTCATAAAAAAAATGTCAGGACAAACTTAATTATAAGATGTAAAGGTATAAAAAAAAAGGAAAAACGTTGTGTATCTATTATAAGACCTATAAGATATAATAGTACTATGCCTAGAGCGCAAAAAACATCATTTAGAAAAATTCTTGGATAGTATAAGTTTTTTTTCTAGCAGAAGTTTTTTAAGTTTTGACTTAAAAATGTGAATACTTCCGGAAACTTTAAGGTTCTCAGTTAGAGCATTATAAAATTTACATCCTTGATAGAGAAAACTTTTCTGTGGAGATCAGGACGTAATATACCTTTGGCTCATATATATTTCTTTTCTCAAATTTGTATAGCAAAAAATACTCTCACCATAGCCTTAGATATACTGTTTGGTCTATAGGGCCGGTTGAAGCAGGCATTGCAGAACTGCGTTATGTTTCGGTTATTTTTTTTAATTTATATTTTCTTGCATTGCATCTCAGTGTATATTTATATGCGTTTTAGAATAAGATTATTTGAAATTTTATGTTACCAAATTTGACGTTTTGTTTTTAGAAGTTTTTTTTCTTATACCAAAGATTTGGTGTTAAGTAACGAGGATCACCTTTTTAACCTGTTTTTAGTTCACTTTCGTTCTTATACAGCGTATGAAAAAAGTATGGAATAAATTCAATATTCCTTGAACTCGCTACTTTTTCAAAAAAACTCTCCGACAGGTCGATTTTAATTTTTAAGTGCACATCTTTTCATATGAAAATTATTTTTTTGTTTTCCACCCCTGCACTCCAACTAGCCAAACTTTTTTTTCTCAAATAGCAACCTACCCTGTGTGATAGCTCTACGAAAAGGTAGTTTTATCAGCTTTTCAATGGCGTAAAGAAAATTTAAATCCATTGAAGGGTTTCTGAAATAATTGCAATATCTACCTTTTATTTTACCTCAGAAGAAATATATTATTATAAACCGAAAGAGAGCCTCATTTATTATAAAAACACATACCTACTATTTTTATTTTTCATATCAACAGCCAAACAAATAATAACATCATTAACAAAAGTAACATGAAAATTAATATTATTAACAAAAGAAATAAAAATATTTCAACACAATATCAGAGTAAGACTCAAACTGCTGCCTATTAACGGCTTGGCAGTGCCCTAATCTATGAACACCAGACTCATTTTATGGGGATAAAATTTTTCTCTGTGTAATATATTCCATATTCCCTTATAACTCATATCCGTTTCAAATGCCACTTGTCGGACTGAAGTGTGGGGTTGCTCTTGTAAAGTTAAAATAACAAGTTGCCTATTTTCCTCAATTCTTGGACGGCCAGTTCTTTTGGAGATATCGCACATGTCCTTCTGTGAATTTTTTTTCAACTTTACTTACAATGGATTGACTGATAGTTGTTTGCTCAGGACATTTATTATTGAACAAATTGCACACCTCAAGTTGCGTTTAAGTCTAATGACATAACCAATCATTATTAAAATTTTAGTTCATTAACGTTCAATTAAACTCATAGTAATAGAAATGAAAGTAACTGTACTAGTATACAACTGCATTTAATATTCGTTTATTTTTGCCTAAAATTCCTTATTTCAATTTTAAAGACAATCGTAAGAAAACTGTAAAAATAGATATAAAATCAACAAAAAATTTCAACCGATAAAAGTGTTAAAAAATAACAATTCTGTTGCCGAAACAATGTATTTAAAAAACTTCTTTAAACGTGTAGACTAGTTGCTAGACAAACAAGACGCAAAAATATATAATATCAAAATTAAGTTTTTTGCCATTTTAGCTCTAATTTTTGTACAATAAAAGCTGGGGAAGCCGAAGCAAATGTAAAGCCCAAAATTGAAAATCAAAAAAAAATCGACGGCAGTTTTTCGAAAAACGTTGAGATATTTCGTCCCATGGGAATTACATGGTTCTAAGTAAAAATTTTACAAATTTTACTAGGGAACGAATTTATTATTATAATCTCTAGAAAAGTCATGTTGGTCCCATTTTTATATGTAGAATGTATAGACGAAAGTAATCCAGTATTTGCTGACATGATACATGTAAAATGGTTTAAATTTACCCTAAAATTGTAGAAATCATAGGAAAATTAACTAATTTTTTGTATTTGTACTTAGAACCTCATATGTATAAATTTTAGTAACTTGTATTCATTAAACAGAGAGTAGAAAACGTATAAAAATAAATAATCTTCAGTTTGTGATTTCAAAGAGTAATGATTGCAATGAAAAACATAAATCGTTGCAAATATTTAGTTAAGATCGTATGGAAATGAAATTTATGGCGTCATCTTTCATTCAATAGTGAAATTTGCTAGCCAGAGAGACGAAGAAAATATTTACAGTAAGTTGTAATAAAAATCTCTGTTTTGAGCAAATTGTCGCTTAAAACCCTACGGTTCTCAAGGGACAATTTGTCGATTATGTGTTTCATTTGAACGTACCAAGAACTCTGGGAGTGCCTCAGCTAGCAAGAACAAGAAATAAACAAGAGTCTTGCTATTAAGACAAGAATTAAGCCAGCAAGAAATTTGCAAGACAAGAAGTTGTTTTACTTTTTCTTGTTTAACAAGACAAGACAAGAAGTTGCCGAATAAGAAAACAAATTTTGTTTTGTGCATCACTTCACCCTCGTGAATAATAGCCATCATTACATGCTCGTTGAATAATATACTATTATCCACGACTATTAAGTAATGTATTCATTATTAGGGCCCGGATTTATATTCCATTTTTCAAAGCCGGCATTTATAAAACAGATATAGATATTAATAAACACGCCACATAAAAATTTATCTGGTGTGTTTATTTATATACTTGTAACATATGCAACTAGTGGAACCAGGATAGAGTCAGAGAATTGCCCTATTGTGCGGGAATGTAAGACTTTCCCGCATACAATTATATTGAGGTTGACAGTTTATCCACTGATGATGTTGGTGTTCCTAGTAGTAGTTTAGTAATCGTAGCAATCTGAAACTGTACGGGTGGGTGCATGATGATCTTTGTAGCATAAAACACTCTTAGCAATGGCGCCTTCTTTCCCGTTTGTGCATAAACAACAAAAAATTATTGAAAACTACAATGACACACCAGAGATTTATAGAAAGAAATAATAAATTAATTATTTCGTATTACATAAGCATCCTTTCAAACCTAACAGGTATTGTAAGTGTTTGATTTATTATCTACCTAAAACTTTTATACCAGCGTATTCAGATAAAAGTGACAGCATAAAATATAAAAAACTATAGATATTCATAATTGTTATCATGTTAGATATGAAAGGATGCTTATGTAATACCCAATAACTATTTTATTATTTTTTCTAGAAATTCACAAATACGAAGTAAATAAAATGTCATATGTTTTAAAAGATGGCTAATATATTCTGTGTACTCCATGCAATCGATGTTACATGTATTTGATACACGCCGTGATTGTGAAAGACATTTAAATTCGGCTATCCATCGACAAAATATTGCTGGTACAGTTGCAAAGGAGGAATTTTTTTATTATTTGTGTGTCATGTTCTGTGTATGTTGTTTTCCTTTACCTAATAGACATACATTGCATAAAACATATCTATCAAGTGGATATAATATAAATGTTTTGGATTATAGAGGACGTACTAAATAAATTTTTGTGGGTAACAGTGGATGAAGCAACTGACTTTCGGTGTAATAATGTTGTTAATGTTATACTAAGAATTTGGAGTGTTCAAAAGGCTTTGTCTCTATCAGACAGCAAAAGTCGGGCTATAAACAATAAACTAAAAAATGTTTTACGCATGAACCTGATACAAAACAATGTGCGTAAAATTCGTGAAAATTATCTGCACGGTTTGTTAGTGCCTGCCCATATGAATTATTTAGAATTTGCACCATCAACCTCGGTAGATGTGAAACGTTCATTTTCCTTGTACAAATGTATATACAGACCAAATCGCTCAAATTTATCAGCCTCGAATGAAGAACGAATATTAGTTGTGACCATATGTATACCAATACGATGACGAATTTCAGTCATTCTGAATGAATTGCTTTCATTTGTCTATGTATGTCCTTCTGTTAATCATATGAGGCAGTAGTATCTACTTCCCTGGACTCTGACTTAATCTTTCCATTATGTATGTGTTTCCTCAAGAATAATGGTTTTTTATTCACTACAGTGAATAATGATTTAATTTTTCACTGGTTGTGAATTTTATTATTAAAATTTTATCGAATATGCCATGATATGCCAGTCAAAGCGCGAAATTGATATTTGATTTGTAAAGTCAAACTTTGTCAGAATTTTTAACGCGATATTTTACCAAAAATTGTTATTATTTAATAGTTAATATTTAATATATAAAGTACAGTTTTTTTTGAATTTTTGAAATTTCTCTTCACGATTCTATGTACATCTGTTGATCAGCATGGCTTTATGAAGGGTCGATCTACAGTAACGAACCTTGTGTGCAAAACGCAATTTCTTTGCGAAGGTCTTGATCGAGGGTGTCAAGTAGATACTACCTACACACACTTTTCTAAGGCTTTTGAAAGGATTGACCACGGTGCTTTGATTTCTAAACTTGACAAATTTGGTCTCTCAAAATCGTTACTCCTTTTAATATAGTCATAGCTAGAGAATCGACATCAATTTGTTCAGCAACATGGTCATAAATTGAATAGTTTCTTGCAAAGATCTGGCGTGCTACAGCGTTCGATACTCGGGCCGCTCTTCTTTATAATGTACATTAATGATATTTTTGAATACTTAGATACTAATGTCCACTTCCTCTTGTATGCAGACGACCTAAAAATGTACCGATTTATTGATAATGTCCATGATTGTCAAATTCTGCAAAAAACTTTGGATAGCATCAATTCTTGGTGCGTCAACAACTATCTACCCCTCAATGCTAGCAGCTGTAATGTCATGTGATTTGGCCGGAAGAATAATCAGTACGTGTACAATTATAATATCGATAAT